>JABXNX010000382.1:0-17830 GCA_014843695.1 Archivesica marissinica | reverse complement strand
TCTACATAATAAATAAATGTCTGCCTTTGATTTTATAAAAAAGGAATAATTCCGAGACGCTATCATAATTATAAAAACACACATATCAATACACCATGGTCATGCGTGAGTTAAAGACAAGTGTCACGTGGAGTTATGGATAAAGGCATTCCACCTGGATGGAATACAATGCATACGACTCGTATGCATAGAAAGTAGTTAAGGTTTGGAAACAGGAATAGCGTGCGTATGTGTACGTATATGTGGACCAATCAGCATATTGTCTCGCATTCCAAGGAACAAACATCTCAAATCGAGTACAATGCGAGTACAATACGGAAAGAGAAGCTTTTAGATTTGACGCCATAAGAATAGATCATGCACCATCTGGTTGGTATAATGTTATAATGCTACTTTTTCTTCAATATAGAACTACACGACCTTTCTTCATAATTAGTTTGTGATGTATTAAATTACAATGCGTGCACATGTTCCCTTCCAGTACTGCTTCACGGATACTAGTGGCATAGGTGATCAGACACGATTTACTCTTGGATGTAGGAACAAACAGGTAACCATAATATAAAAGTGAAAGTCGTGATAGTTCAGTTGTAGCGCGTTCGCCTCACGTGCGAAATGCCCGGAGTTCGAGCCCCGCTGGAGCCGTTACGATTGTGCTCTTAGACAAGGCATTTCAATTCCACATGCCTCTTCTCTCTTCATCATGGCGATGGATTCCATCAGGAATGAGGTCTCGCGAGTGATTAATAAAGTTTCAACGTTTTATTTGTTTAAATCCAGAAGGTCTCAGACCCATGTGACATACATGTACATATACACAAATATGGCGACAGCAATTCCCTATGTCAATATATCGAATTATTTATATAACACTAAAGCACATATTATGATATGTGATAATATAGTACAAGAATACCTTTAATAACTTATTAATGCCATGTTAACTTACTTTAAATGCTTTTCTTTTTTATAAGTAACACACCAAACATCTTTCATGCAATTATTAAGAATGTATTAAGTAAATATTAATTTTCTTATGTTATTAATATAAGGTATAAGAACTTGTTTCACAATCGCCTAAAATAAATTTGTATAATCTAACCATAATATAATGATTCTACATTAGGAGAATTCATCCGTATTTACACTATAATTACAGTAAGTATATGCTACTGGATTTACCCATTCAGGAGTTTGTGTTGCATTTCTTCAGACTTGTCTAAAGCCGGCAACAACCACATATTCACCAGCGTCTATAGTAGGGAGGGCGACGACACAGAGCTGCAGCCAATGCTGTGCCATAGATACCTGTAATAAAAGATTGTGCACAATCGGTACTCATGGTATGCTATTTATTTTATTATTTCAATATCTGAATGTAGAGTAAATAATCTAGATATGTTTTTCTTTGTATTGTCTACACAGTTTACAATACATGCTTTTAAGGACAAAATTAAAAATTGGCGCTTAATTGAATACAGATTATGTCCCATCATTCTACGACGAAATCAAGATCATGGTTCTGGAACCTCAAGATAGATCGCATGCAACATTTAAAATCCACGTTTCTTAATTTATTGTGTATTTCGCTTCTTATTTTCAAATAAAATAAATCATATGAATATTATGCCAACTATAAATCAGTGTAAATGTTACGGCTTAGGATCCAATTAATATAATGTAAGTCTGTTATTGATTCAGGAACGTCTCCTGTGTGTTGTCTTCAAGAACTATTTTTAAAACTAACAAACACTATTTCTTTCCAAAGGTATTATATGCATAACTATACCATGCCAACTGGATAATGTGCAAGTGGTTGCCTTGCCGACATTGTGTGTAAATAAACGCTTCACTTGCCTATCAAACTGTAATGATATATTGACCTTTGTACAGTCTGCATGATTATAGAGCTCGCTCGCTAGCGTCTATTTTCCAGATATGCTAAATTCATACGATATTAATGTTTGGTCCTAGGGCAGCAATAACCGTAATGGATGTGATTCAAAATGGGGAAATTGTTTCTTGTCTCTGAGGAGAATATTATAAGGAGAATAGAACACACAGTGACATCGCCTTGTTTAATTGGGGGTCTGGATGGTTATTAGTGGTTGTTAACGGTTGTATCCAAAAGGAATTGTGTGTATATCAGGCCCGGTAGGAAAGCTGGATGATAACACACATTGAATTAGGTTATCGGATTACCGTAAGCACAGGAATCGGATGGATACATAGTTTGAAATGGTTAACGGTAGGGTCGCCTGTGGATTGTTTTAGAAGGGAGTGGGCCGGACAACTGTTGTTACACGGAAATACTAGGAACATCGGGTACACATAATTGTGAATTGATTAATATTGGTATTGCATCCACTCTCGGTGTATCATTAAAGTAGTAGCTCAAATATACTATGGAGCTGATAAAACGTCATTAAAATGTAAAGATCATTCGTCTGATCTATGTTTGCTTATTGATCAATCATGTATCGATCAGCCAGACCATCATATATATTAATTACTTGACAATATTGTAGCAATGTTGTGTCTTAGATTTATTTTGTGAAACGAGTTAGGCTGAATGTTTTACTTAACTTTTATTTTTATGAACATTTTCAATTAATACATGATGGCAATATTTACTTCAGAGATGACGTAGATATGACGTAGAGATGACGTAGAGATATGTTTCGAATATTGATCGCTAGTTCTCAAGACCTGAAATTTACAAAAAAATCTTTAGAATAGTCTTGTCCAAAAATATATACTAGTCTACCATTTATTATAATGTTACGGTATATAGTTATATATATATCCTACATTTCAGCGGTTGGACAAGGAGATTGTGCAAATGATCCAGAATTTAACTGCGTTCAGACAAGTTCTATATTCAACATTTGCAGTGATGTACAGCATGCTAAGCTTGTGTGTCGTAAATTCTGTGGACTCTGTAACACAAGTAAATATGTATTACATAGAAGAAGAAGCTTTATTTGCATATAAACCCACACATGGGTCATTTACAAGCAACAATACTATTATAACAAATAATTAAAATACCGCAGCATGGCAAAGATGACGATATCGCATGACATAACACACACATATTTATATTTGTATACATACACTTATGCATATATATGTATACACGCACGTACGCACGCACGCACGCACACACATATATGGCACAAGTATAACACCGACATTTAGTTAGATTTATAGTTAATAGGATAGAATGAAAATAAACTGATCAATAAACAAATATTAAGTGATAAATGGTTCCACCAGTCTTGCCTTTGACTAGATACATTTTTAATTTACTATGACATCAATCATTTTAACAAATATTACCCGTGTATTTGCTATTGTTGACAGCTGACGGTCACTGGTCAGACTGGAGCAGTTGGTCATCATGTGATGTCACGTGTGGTCAAGGCATTAAATCAAGATCAAAGACATGTGATAATCCGGCACCGTACGATGGCGGCCTGCCTTGCTCTGGGTCTAATAAAGAAACGACGTCGTGTAATATGCGATCATGTCCAGGTACAGTTTGTCTTAACTCTGCTGACAGCTTGCATTACATTGTGTAATAAGTATATGCATGTTGACTGACTGACGGCCGACAGAGCAGAGTGGTTTATGTATAGCTTAGTTTTCGCTCTCATTAAGGGGTACGTTACAAACCTGGACGCAATATTTAACGATGGAATGGATACTATGGTGGACCCTTGTTCCGTTCCAAGATAGGTTTAAAGCCCTTTATAGCAACTACATTTAATACAACGTACACACAATAGAGTGTAAGAAAACTAGAACATTATATAATATTCAGAATATAGATCAATAACGCTAAAGAACACACACATTCATAACAGTATTGCTTAAAAAGGTAAGTCCATCCCAAACAGATCCGAAATTACGGAAATATGACAACATATTGTGCGCCCCAGGGGTCAATATTATGTCCAATTGCAGACAATGATTGTTTTAGCAACTTCATAAAAGTATTGCTTAAACAGGTAAGTCCATTCCAAACAGATCCGAAATTACGGAAATATGACAACATTATGGTGTGCCCCAAGGGTCAATATTAGGTCCATAATTAGGAGGTACAGTATCGTCAACCGATCTCTATGCTGACGATACGACATTTTGTGATGTGCATTTACAGTCAAATCTTAACGAAGAGTTATCTATTTTGACCAAAGGGTGTTTAGAAAATGGTGTGCAGCTAAACACGGATACACACACGTTGTATTTATAATAACAAATCAATGAAGGCGTGTTTGATATAGATGGATACTGATTTGTCTACGCATGTAGAATTCAACGGGAAATGTATATGTTTTATATTGCACAACATATGTATTTATTTATTACTTCATTAATTAAATCCTCAACACATTAGTGTTGGTCATTTGCTCCTACTATTCAATTAGCGTGCTATATTTATTATTGTCTTAATATAAAACAATTGGAACTAAGTATGTCCAGTCCTTATTCTCCGCCTAACATAGCTAACTATGTTGGTAATAGTGTGTGGTACGCTGTACATATCGAACCAAGTGGTATAGAATTGGAATCTCAGGATATCTGTAAGCGGAATTGTTCATATTATTGTCACCACCTGGTATATAGTGTACACTACTTTGCAACTGAACGGATTAAGATTGCACTGTCGGTTTAATTGTAAACTGATCATTAACCTTGATAACACGTGTAGGCCTATTCAACTTTATCATTTTCAATGCAGATTGAGGTAAACCCACTAGTATATACTATGTTAGATCCACCTTAGTCTTGTTATGCTGATTTAGTACACGGCGGCTGGAGTCGATGGTCGGCTTGGGGAAGTTGTAGTGCTACATGCGGAATAGGTCTTGCGCGACGTGACAGACACTGCTCTAACCCGTACCCGGGACCAGATGGAGATCCTTGCTATGGTGACGCCAGGGATGACATAGCCTGCTTTGTACAGTCATGCGCTGGTATATGCATTAATCACTTACTTTGACTACTACTTACTAATATTGTTGACACAAGTAATATTGCTATTAATTAGGCAAACGTGTGGCTGTCTGTGTGTATTCCGACCATTTCTCACATATTGCAGCATATAAACGCCCATAACGAGGTCCTTAACCGGCTCATTCATTGCAGATTTATCACCCTTAGAAATAGATTTTGCCAAAAAAAAACAAACGATAAAGGTGTTATAATTATGTTATCTTGAAATTGACATTGACCGTAAGTGACCTTGTATTTTAAAACGATACATTATCAAAATGACATAAAACGCTTGTGTCTAAATATAATCATATCTTATGTATCTCATAGTTTTAATGTCATCTTTTAGTGGATGTTTATAAAAAATATAGGTTTTTGTTTTATGGCGACTCTGCAGCTACTAGTAGTTTAGGCGTAGGGGTACACCAGGTACCCTCCGATCAGTAGTTCAGGCACGGGGTTTGGTACCAGTATAGAATCACCGTCCTGTCGTGAAATAATAAGTTAACGTACTCATTGGAATTCAAATTTATAACGGTGAGAGGCAGGTGATGTAAAGCCAATGCGCAAATCACTCGGTCATGGATCGATAGGATATGGATGGATAGTGTATGGAGCCTTTATGCATCATAATTATATAACATCACATGAATTGAACTCGGAGCATTCAAATCATCACCAGTAGCTAGTATATTCTCGACGCAAATGAACCATATCTTTAACTCCGACGTCAGTTATTATCTCTATAATATGATTTTGAAGATAAATCAACCCCAAGAAATCCAGCGTACAAAGCCGTGTTTGATATAAGGAATTAGACACGGGCACAACATCGTGCGCTTCACATCGAGGAAACTATTCATAATATATTTTAATATTGACAGTGTGCATGGAACATTTTGACCTGTTTGTAGTCTAATGTTATTTTACATATTAACTTACTAGTTTTTAAATCAAAACTAAATTAAATCAGAACCATGTTTGCAGATCATACACTGGCTGTCCGATTAGCGCAATGGTTAGCACGTTCGCTTCTCACCAATGCAGCCCGGGTAGATCCTCGGACCGGGAAGTATGTCATATGGTACGGAGGTCGCTAGATCGGACCTGTCGGTTAGCCCCGGCTACTCCCCTCCCCTCTACACGAATAACCACATATATAAGCTTTCATCCGCACCAACGAGAGTGATTAATATAAGTTGTTAAAGCTTGTTGTAAAATAAATAAAGTAAGAGCATACACCAATATATACAGATGAATCTAACGATAACCACACAGTTCGTTGTTGCATCAGTTGATTCAACATTTATGATTATTTCTGACTCTAAGCTGTTGGTAATACTCTAAGCCCGAATTTAACAAATATGTTGTGCTGGATACCAAATTCATACTGACATTCGTGTCACAGGAATAATTAATTAAGCTGCAAAACTATGCACTTAATCTACACTATACAACTTCTAAGATACCATTCACTAATGGCAGACTCTCGATTCCTGCTTATATTACTCTAAGAAGGCAGATGAAGTATGTGAGATGGTACGTTGATCACAGGTGGGATTTCTCCGGGTACTTCGGTTTCCTCCAACACGAATGACCACATATACGCGTTCATCCACGCAAACGAGAGTGATTAATATAAGTTAGAACTTGCTTCGCAATCTTTGTAAAATAAATAAAGTTTAAACTAAAAAGGCAAACTACTACTCTCAATTCATACATGGGAAACAATACTACCACGACTTTGACTGGGGATATACCTGTTGTATGGCATTCATCCACAAATGTCGAACCTATAGAACTTGACTATGTAGTGCGTTCATTTGTATTGCTTGATTCATTTTACTTTTATATATAAGACAAGGCAATTTCAAGAAAAGCAAACGGGTCGGGCCACAAGTTTCTAGTAACCATAGTTATATAAAATATAGATGTTGACTGATTTAAAAGGTGCGTGTTTTACAACTGACTGTTTGTATTTACAATTTTACTACTGAATAGATTGTGTTACGAGTGTCTACTTGCCAATATATTTTAATAATACTAACGTTTCATGTATTTTATCTAGCTTGTATTCCGACACGACATAACATGCACTGTGATGCCCCGCCTTTAAACCAATACTCACCGAATCTCGTATTTATATCAGATGGTGTATGGTCTTCGTGGTCCAGTTGGGGCACGTGTTCTGCCACATGTCAGGGCGGAATAGAGACACGGTTAAGAGCATGCAACAACCCAGCTCCGTCGACTTTCGGCCATGACTGTGTCGGAAATGATGAGGAAACACAGAGTTGCAACACTAATCTATGTCCAGGTATTAACCTGTCTCGATCAACCAACATTTATTTAAATTATATAAGAAATATAGTATTGCATAATTAACCTATTACGCTGATTAATTGATTAACTGATTAACCATTAAGGTGGACAAAGTATCCCCAAGGCTATTGATGTAGCCTTGCATTTTGCTGATGCATCGCCTTGTAGAACACTTATGAATACATATTACTCTTTGTCTGTACTACTACTAGGTAGCATGAACAACAAAAAACAATCCAATTATCTCACTGCATATCACTGCCGGACTACTTTTTTATTATCTCCCTTCCCAATACACTATTCTTGCACTATTACTCTCCCTTTAAATGCTTAGACAACAACAACAACAAACAACAAATCAACCGTCTGCTATTGAATAATAATATATAAACAATTAATAGCTCAAAACAAAAACAAAATTTAAATAAATATAAAATGGAATCTAACAATATTGAGGATATGTACCTGGAATGTTTAGATGAAGAGACTTTAAATTCTCTATTCACTGGGGATGTTATTGAATCAGGCTCAGGTGAACCCAATGTCAGTAAGGAGGAAGCTGCAACTTATCATGCAAGTGTAGCCAATTTTGACATTATCCCTGTTAAGAAAGCATCCTAAACAAAATGCAACAAGTGTTACAGGAGAATCTCAAAACCCCTTCAATGGTCAATCCATGAATCCTTCCATCAGTGATCAGTCAATGAATCCATTCCATACTGTAACATCCATGAATCCATTTCATGTTCAATGCATGAATCCATCCATGAATCAGCCTTATGTTCCATCCATGAATCAATTCAATGGTCCGTCCATGCATACGCTCCCTCAATGACTATCCATTAATCCTCTTCCTATGTTTATGGGTAGCACCTTTAATGGTCCTCTCAATTTTCATTTTGAAAAACATCTTCTAAATCTATGACACACACGCAAACAGCTGTATGCACACAGGAAAGATCATGCTCCTCCTCTCCAGAAATTAAAAGCAGGAAACGAATAAGACATATTTCAGATTCAAGTGAATAAACGTCCGATGTTGCTGTTTTTTCACAAACTTGCACCGTGTCACACGTGTCATTTAATTTTCACCGTTTACCTGGCTTCAATATTTACCTGTATTATTGTTTTTGTTATGAAACAAATCAAAAGCGAAATACAACTGACAATGAAACAATAACTCCAATAAATATGTTCATGTATTTTTCCTCGATTCAACTTTAAATTCAAGATGGCGGCAGATTTGTGTATCGACTCACGACGTATAGTCGTCAATGTATTCATCCGCGCAAAAACACGGCGGCCAGCTATTTTAATTTCTTCATTTTATGTTTGTTTTTCACCAATTATCATAAAATAAAAGGAAAATTTGTTTGTTTTGAGTGAATATGGAATATATCTCACCTCGATGTGAGAAAGTTTAAAATATTTGAAATGTTCTCACTTCTTAGTGAGATATATTCCATATTCACTCAAAACTAACAAATATCCTCTATATAGTACACTCGACGTTTTATTAACAATTTTAAGACAAGGTCTTTATTGTAAAGTTTGTTGATATTTGAATACAATGATGTGCAGGTGAAAATTAGCGCGTACAACGGCAAGGGGTACTGTGACGTAATACGAGGCCGAGGGTCGAGTTGACAAGGGTGCGGGTTAACAGCGTACATGTATTTATGCCAGATTGCATGGGGTGTATCTATGCAACCGCTGTCTATGAGTAATTTCGTTCTTTGACATTGGCCATATTGCATTTCTAAACTAATTGACTAATTACTATGAAAGAAATACATTTTATATATAAAAGTTGTCAACGGAAGATGGACGTCGTGGTCAAGCTGGTCGACGTGTTCGGCGAGTTGTAATGGAGGAATGAAGAAACGAACAAGGACATGTACTAATCCATCGCCCTCGAATTATGGACGAAGTTGCATTGGAAATTCTGCAGAAAATGAAATATGCAACACAATGATGTGTCCAGGTATTCATATATTGCATGGTTACTTAAATGATTCCCTTTCTCCGTTGACTCCCGCCTTCGCTCCCTAACTCTATCCCTCTTTTGTGTTGTTATTTCGTCCGAATAATAGGGACCTCCGTGTACAAGTGGTTACGGTTGTTGACTATAAATCACTTGCCCCTCGCCGCTTTATGTTAGAATCACGCAAGGGCTGTCGAATTCTTCATGTAAGGAAGCTACCTAACTGACTTGCGGAAGGTATGTGGTTCTACCCTGGTGTCCATCCACACATTTGAAATACCTGTCCGTATTATGAGCAGTTGTAATAAAATATAATACAACCATTGATCATTCTATTTTATACCTTACTCCTAATTATACAAGGCATATACTTTCTAGTCTAATTGGTGTGGTGCTTATCTGTTTTGTTTCCAAAACAATCACAGTTGGTTAGTATGGGAACATTCCCAAACAATAATAATTCAATATAATTGCAATCTTAATATGTGACGTATATGCCTTGTCATTGTTTATTTGTCAATTGTATAAGATAGTTGTAAATGTGTTATTCATAATGAATTTACAAGTTGGGATACATTTGAATTTCATAATTAATTAACTTGTATGGGGAGGAATAATATAATTTAATATTAACAGTGTGCATGGAACATTTAAAATATAGCTCCCTTTTTGACCTGTTTATAGTCTAATGCTATTTTACATATTAACTCACTCGTTTTAAAATCAAAATTAAATCAGAACTATGTTCATACATTCAGATCATACACTTGTCCGATTAGCGCAGTGCTTAGCACGTTCGCTTCTCACCATTGCAACCCGAGTTACATCCTCGGACCGGGATGTATGTCCGATGCTAGGTACGGTAGTCGCTAGATCGGACATGTCGGTTTTCCCCGGCTACTCCCCTCCCCTCCACACGAATAACCACATATATATGCTTTCATCCGCACCAACGAGAGTGATTAATATAAGTTGTTAAAGATTGTTGTAAAATAAATAAAGTCAGAGCATACACCAATATATACAGATGAATCTAAAGACATCCACAAAGTTCGTTGTTGCATCACGTGATTGAACATTTCTGATTCTTTCTGACTCTAAGCAGTTTTTGTAATATTCTAAACCCGTATTCAACAAATACGTTGTGCTGGATATCAAAGTCATACGACATTCGTGGCAATGGAATAATTGATTAAGCTGCAAAATATGCACCTAATCTACAATATACTACTTCTAAGATATCATTCACTAATGACACACTCTCGAGTCCTGCTCATATTACTTTTAAACGGCAAATGCAGTATGTGAGATGGTACGGTGGTCTCCAGATCGGACAGGTGGGATTTCTCCGGATACTTCGGTTTCCCCAAACACGAATGACCACATATACGCTTTCATCCCCGCCAACGAGGGTGATTAATATAAGTTGTTAGAACTTGCTTCGCACTCGTTGTAAAAATAAGTTTAAACTAAAAAGGCCAACTACTACTCTCAATTCATACATGGGAAACAGTACTACCACGACTGTGACTGGGAACATACCTGTTTTAATAAAACATTATTAATAAAATGAGACAACTGGAGCATGCAATGTTATTCATCCACAAATGTCGACCATATATTGAATAACTGTGTAGATTGTGCGCTATTTGTATTTATAACATATTTAACTGATTCACACATTTGCCATAACATTTTGATTGATAATATTTTATTACTCGATTAATTTTACTTATATATAAGACATGACAATTTCAGGAAAGGCAAACGGGTTGGGCAACAAGTTCTAGCAACATTAGTTATATAAAATATAGATGTTGACTGATTTGAAAGGTGCCGTTTTTACAACTGACTGTTTTGTATTTACAATGTTACTACTGAATAAATTGTGCTATGATTGACTACTTGCCAATATATATTTATAATACTAACGTTTCTTGTATTTATTAGCTGTATTACGTCATTTTCGAATTTACATCAACATTATATTTATTAGCTGTATTTCCGTTAATCAATATCAACATAGATCTAAAATAGACATTACTGAGCCGATATTGCACTGATTTCTTTTATAATAAAGTTTGATTATTGGGAAGGGCCGTTTACTAATGATGGCTATAACTTGTGGCCCGAACCCTTTGCTATGTTACACAAATGTAGGGATGTAGGAATCCCTCATTCATGTTTCATGTATGTAACTATGTAAATTTGTGTTTTTGTCTGATGAATTACATATGCAATACAATATGGTTAAGTCAAACATTTAAAGATAAAAATATTGATATTGATATATCTAAAATAATTTAACCTTGTGCGACATAGCATAAACCGTTAACACATACTCAATCTACTAGGTAACACATATACTTTCTAGGTAGCACATACTCAATCTAGGTAACACATACTCAATCTACTAGGTAACACATACACTTTCCAGGTAGCACATACTCAATCTACTAGGTAACACATACACTTTCCAGGTAACACATACTCAATCTACTAGGTAACACACACACATTCTAGGTAACATATACTCAATATAGGTAACACATACTCAATCTACTAGGTAACACATACACTTTCTATGTAGCACATACCCACTCTAGGTAACACATACTCAATCTACCAGGTAACACATACACTTTCTATGTAACACATACCCAATCTAGGTAACACATACTCAATCTACTAGGTAACATATACACTTTCTATGTAACACATACCCAATCTAGGTAACACATACTCAATCTACCAGGTAACACATACACGTTCTATGTAACACATACCCAATCTAGGTAACACATACGCAATCTACTCGGTAACACATACACTTTCTATGTAACACATACCCAATCTAGGTAGCACATACTCAATCTACTAGGTAACACATACAGTTTCTAGGTAACACATATTCAATCTACTTGGTAACACATACACTTTCTAGGTAACACATACTCAATCTTGGTAACACATACTCAATCTAGGTAACACATACACTTTCGATGTAACACATACTCAATCTTGATTGTGTATATCCAGATATATTGCGGATTAATGGTCTACACGGCGAATCTATGACATGGAATGTACATAGTAAATCATGTACATTTATTCTCACTATTCCTTAAAATTACAGAATAGCCGGAATGATATGAACCTGTAGATGATGACACATACTAGTTTTATGATATAATATGAGGCATGGTGACATGTTGAGTCTCTATTTATTTATATAGTACACTCGACGTTTTATTATCATTTTTAAGACAATGTTTTTATTGTAAAGTTTGTTGATATTTGAATACAGTGAATGGCAGGTCATTCATTAAAATCGAAAATCAGTGCGTACAACGGCAAGGCGTACTGTGAGTCTGTGACGTAATACGAGGCCGAGTGTCGAGTTGACAATGGTGCGGGTTAACAGCGTATGTGTATTTATGCCAGATTACATAGGGCGTATCTATGCAACCGGCTGCCTATGAGTAATTTCGTACTTTGACATTGGCCAAATTGCATTTCTAAACTAATTGACTAATTACTACGAAAGAAACACATTTTATATATAAAAGTTGTCAACGGAAAATGGACGTCGTGGTCAAGCTGGTCGACGTGTTCGGCGAGTTGTAATGGAGGAATGAAGAAACGAACAAGGACATGTACTAATCCATCGCCGTCGAATTATGGACGAAGTTGCATTGGAAATTCTGCAGAAAATGAAATATGCAACGCAATGATGTGTCCAGGTATTCATATATTGCAAGATATTTAACTGCGTCCCTTTCTCCAATCATTCCCTCCTTCGCTCCCTAACTCTATCCCTCTTTGTGTTAATATTTCGTCCGAACAATAGGGACCTCCGTGGGCGAGTGGTTACGGTTGTTGACTATAAATCACTTGCCCCTCGCCGCTTTATGTTAGACTCACACAAGGGCTGTCGAATTCTTCATGTAAGGAAGCTATCTAACTGACTTGCGGAAGGTCTGTGGTTGTACACTGGTGTCCATCCACGAATCTAAAATACCTCTCCGTATTATGAGCAGTTGTAATACATTATAATACAACCATTGATAATTCTATTTTATACCTTATTCCATAAACTTTCTAGTCTAATTGGTGTGGTGCTTATCTGTTTTGTTTCCAAGAAAATCACAGTTGGTTACTATGGAAACATTCCCAAACAATAATAATTCAATATATTTGAAAACTTAATATGTGACATATATGCCTTGTCATTGGTTATTTGTCAATTGTATAAGATACTTGTAAATTTGTTATTCATAATTAGGTTGGGATACATTTGTATTTCATAATTAATTAACTTGTTGGGGGACGTGTGTAACATAATGGGGTTATATGTTGATTATGTTAATTAATTACCTCCATACTTATTTTTATAATATATATTCATGAGTATTCGCCTATTTCTAATAATGCTGTATACGATATTTATACAAGACAATTATACATGGAACTGTACTGACTGTTTATGTTGGAAGACAAGCAAATACATTTGTTAGAGAAACATGTTATTTAGCGTAGATAAAATAGTTTGGATCGGCCCTGGCTAATTTGTTGAACGCCCCTCCCTATACAGTTTGTGTGAAGTATATTTGAAGTGGGAATCCTTAAAGGGTTTCCCGCATACACATGTGTGCTATTGCATCAGAGATGTACTGAAATGATTATGGTTAAGCATTCTAAACTGTTAAATTGTTATTGTCCGTACAAACAGTTGTTTGCACCAAAACTATATATCCGAATTGATATATTGAGGGACAGTTATGCTTACTGGAAGATCTGTAGCTTGTCATTTCATGAAATACATGTCCAAACCTACTTCCCTATGGAAGATGAGATACAATTAGATTAGGGGGGACTTCACTTTTTTTACACTAAGACAGTGTTTTATGATTGGAATGGATTATGCACTTATTAACAATTTGATGTAAATACATAACTTATGTTTTCGAGTGGACTTGGAACTTTTCCTAAACACCGAATACTATACGATTACGGTACAATAGTTCACATAGTGATTTAAGACCTATGACGTGACACATTGCATATATAGTCAGGACATTTTGAAAATCCACGTTATTACATGAATAACATAGCTAAGCCTGTATCATAATTATCTTGCAAGAATATATGTCCTTTGAACTTGTCTTGTAATTTTCATGTAAAGTTGTTAATGGTGGATGGACACTCTGGAATAGCTGGTCTTCTTGCTCATTGTCACACGTTATAAAGACAAGGACACGAACATGTACGAACCCAGCTCCATCACAGTTTGGACACACCTGCATCGGGAACACCGATGAAAAAGACTATTGTAACAATTTCGGATATGGTTTCAGTAAGTTCTATCATTTTATATACGTTTTTGTACGTTTGTCTTGTGGTTTGCAGGTGTAGCATTACATTGTAAACCTCGATAAAAATGTCAGTCATTTTTCAATTGATTATTATCTCCAAATTAAGTCGTTGAAACTTATCGATGTGAATTTTTGATCAGAGCATGATTGGGTCATTTTTCAGCAGTTCATCTAAGCAGTGCTAGTTATTATTATTTGATGAATTTAGTTTAAACATATTTATTTTCTGTCAACACATGATTATTTACAACAACTGATATAAGGAATTGGACAGAAAGCTGTATAACTTATGATTGTCCTCTCCTTTCTAAATAATATACACAAACATTTCATGGCATAATAGTTTACAATTTCATAAATCAATGATTTTTCTTTAGGGAAAATGAAATGTTTTAGAATGATAACATATATGTACTTACATATAGCATTACTAAACTTAATTCATAATATTTATATAAATATATATATGATGAATTTGGTTTGTGTAAAATCATGTTCTCAAGATTAAGTCGGTTCTTGTAGGCCAAACTACCATATTTAATGATCAATATAATACAAATGCATTTAAAATGTTCGTAGATTTCCTATTAACATATACAATCAAATCATAGTGACATAGTTGACATCAAGTTGTGGTGGTAAAATGTATAATTATTTTATTGTTCACATATAGAATTGTTGTATGCATCTCTACCACATTCATTACCATTATGATGATGTTCACATAACTAGAGTTAGATGATTGTTTACATGTACTATCTCTACCACATTCATTACCATTATGATGATGTTCACATAACTAGAGTTAGATGATTGTTTACATGTACTATCTCTACCACATTCATTACCATTATGATGATGTTCACATAACTAGAGTTAGATGATTGTTTACATGTACTATCTCTACCACATTCATTACCATTATGATGATGTTCACATAACTAGAGTTAGATGATTGTTTACATGTACTATCTCTACCACATTCATTACCATTATGATGATGTTCACATAACTAGAGTTAGATGATTGTTTACATGTACTATCTCTACCACATTCATTACCATTATGATGATGTTCACATAACTAGAGTTAGATGATTGTTTACATGTACTATTTGCTACTACCTCCAACACTCATTACCAACATACACACGTGATCAACGTTTCTCTATGAACAGACCTTCAAATCCGTCTTCATGGAGGAAGTAGTTCCAGCAATGGCCGTGTTGAGGTATCGTTATATGGCAGTACATGGGGCACAGTGTGTGATGATTCCTTCAGCGCCAACAGTGCAAAGGTCGTTTGTAGAATGCTTGGCTTACCAACGTAAGCATATAATGAACGTTATTTATAATCATCTAGTGTGTGTAACAACAGCCACATTTGTTGTTTGAGAGTTCGGTCTGGACATAGAATAATAATGAAAAATAATGTAATAATTTCATTTTATTACGTTTAAATACAAATACGTATATGTAACATTTTGTGATGGTTTGTGTAACGTATTGTCAGATCATCATCATTGTGTAACGTATTGTCAGATCATCATCATTGTGTAACGTATTGTCAGATCATCATCATTGTGTAACGTATTGTCAGATCATCATCATTGTGTAACGTATTGTCAGATCATCATCATTGTGTAACGTATTGTCAGATCATCATCATTGTGTAACGTATTGTCAGATCATCATCATTGTGTAACGTATTGTCAGATCATCATCATTGTGTAACGTATTGTCAGATCATCATCATTGTGTAACGTATTGTCAGATCATCATCATTGTGTAACGTATTGTCAGATCATCATCATTGTGTAACGTATTGTCAGAACATCATCATTGTGTAACGTATTGTCAGATCATCATCATTGTGTAACGTATTGTCAGATCATCATCATTGTATAATGTATTGTCAGATCATCATCATTGTGTAACGTATTGTCAGATCATCATCATTGTGTAACGTATTGTCAGATCATCATCATTGTGTAACGTATTGTCAGATCATCATCATTGTGTAACGTATTGTCAGATCATCATCATTGTGTAATGTATTGTCAGATCATCATCATTGTGTAATGTATTGTCAGATCATCATCATTGTGTAATGTATTGTCAGATCATCATCATTGTGTAATGTATTGTCAGATCATCATCATTGTGTAATGTATTGTCAGATCATCATCATTGTGTAATGTATTGTCAGATCATCATCATTGTGTAATGTATTGTCAGATCATCATCATTGTATAATGTATTGTCAGATCATCATCATTGTGTAATGTATTGTCAGATCATCATCATTGTGTAATGTATTGTCAGATCATCATCATTGTGTAATGTATTGTCAGATCATCATCATTGTGTAATGTATTGTCAGATCATCATCATTGTGTAATGTATTGTCAGATCATCATCATTGTGTAATGTATTGTCAGATCATCATCATTGTGTAATGTATTGTCAGATCATCATCATTGTGTAATGTATTGTCAGATCATCATCATTGTGTAATGTATTGTCAGATCATCATCATTGTATAATGTATTGTCAGATCATCATCATTGTATAATGTATTGTCAGATCATCATCATTGTGTAATGTATTGTCAGATCATCATCATTGTGTAATGTATTGTCAGATCATCATCATTGTGTAATGTATTGTCAGATCATCATCATTGTGTAATGTATTGTCAGATCATCATCATTGTGTAATGTATTGTCAGATCATCATCATTGTGTAATGTATTGTCAGATCATCATCATTGTGTAATGTATTGTCAGATCATCATCATTGTATAATGTATTGTCAGATCATCATCATTGTATAATGTATTGTCAGATCATCATCATTGTGTAATGTATTGTCAGATCATCATCATTGTGTAATGTATTGTCAGATCATCATCATTGTGTAATGTATTGTCAGATCATCATCATTGTGTAATGTATTGTCAGATCATCATCATTGTGTAATGTATTGTCAGATCATCATCATTGTATAATGTATTGTCAGATCATCATCATTGTGTAATGTATTGTCAGATCATCATCATTGTGTAATGTATTGTCAGATCATCATCATTGTGTAATGTATTGTCAGATCATCATCATTGTGTAATGTATTGTCAGATCATCATCATTG
>JABXNX010000381.1:0-17832 GCA_014843695.1 Archivesica marissinica | reverse complement strand
TTATGCTATGGATCTATGTTTGAGCTATGCTATGGATGTTTGATTGAGCTATGCTATGGATCTATGTTTGAGCTATGCTATGGATCTATTATTGAGCTATGCTATGGATCTATGTTTGAGCTATGCTATGGATCTATGTTTGAGCTATGCTATGGATCTATGTTTGAGCTATGCTATTGATCTATGTTTGAGCTATGCTATGGATCTATTTTTGAGCTATGCTATGGATCTATGTTTGAGCTATGCTATGGATCTATGATTGAGCTATGCTATGGATCTGTGATTGAGCTATGCTATGGATCTATGTTTGAGCTATGCTATGGATCTATGTTTGAGCTATGCTATGGATCTATGTTTGATCTATGCTATGGATCTATGTTTGAGCTATGCTATGGATCTATGTTTGAGCTATGCTATGGATCTATGTTTGAGCTATGCTATGTATCTATGTTTGAGTTATGCTATGGATCTATGTTTGAGCTATGCTATGGATCTATTTTTGAGCTATGCTATGGATCTATGTTTGAGCTATGCTATGGATCTATGATTGAGCTAAGCTGTTAGTGCGACTGTAGACCTCAACTGTAAAGTCACCATATGACCAAAGCTGTTAGTGCGACTGTAGACCTCAACTGTAAAGTCACCATATGACTAAAGCTGTTAGTGCGGCTGTAGACCTCAACTGTAAATTCACCATATGACCAAAGCTGTTAGTGACTGTAGACCTCAACTGTAAAGTCACCATATGACCAAAGCTGTTAGAGACTGTAGACCTCAACTGTAAAGTCACCATATGACCAAAGCTGTTAGAGACTGTAGACCTCAACTGTAAAGTCACCATATGACCAAAGCTGTTAGTGCGACTGTAGACCTCAACTGTAAAGTCACCATATGAAAAGTTGTTAGTGCGACTGTAGACCTCAACTGTAAAGTCACCATATGACCAAAGCTGTTAGTGTGACTGTAGACCTCAACTGTAAAGTAACCATGTGCCAAAGCTGTTAGTGCGATTGTAGACCTCAACTGTTAGTAACCATGTGACCAAAGCTGTTAGTGCGACTGTAGACCTCAACTGTAAAGTCACCATATGACTAAAGCTGTTAGTGCGACGTTGTAGACCTCAACTGTAAAGTCACCATATGACCAAATCTGTTAGTGCGACTGTAGACCTCAACTGTAAAGTCACCGTATGACCAAAGCTGTTAGTGCGACTGTAGTCCTCAACTGTAAAGTCACCGTATGACCAAAGCTGTTAGTACGACTGTAGACCTCAACTGTAACGTCACTATATGACCACAGCTGTTAGTGCGACTGTAGACCTCAACTGTAAAATCACCATATGACTAAAGCGGTTAGTGCGACTGTAGACCTCAACTGTAAAGTCACCATATGACCAAAGCTGTTAGTGCGACGGTAGACCTCAACTGTAAAGTCAGCATATGACTAAAGCGGTTAATGCGACTGTAGACCTCTACTGTAAAGTCAACATATGACTAAAGCTGTTAGTGCGACTGTAGACCTCAACTGTAAAATCACCATATGACTAAAGCGGTTAGTGCGACTGTAGACCTCAACTGTAAAGTCACCATATGACCAAAGCTGTTAGTGCGACGGTAGACCTCAACTGTAAAGTCAGCATATGACTAAAGCGGTTAATGCGACTGTAGACCTCTACTGTAAAGTCAACATATGACTAAAGCTGTTAGTGCGACTGTAGACCTCAACTGTAAAGTCACCATATGACCAAAGCTGTTAGTGCGACTGTAGACCTCAACTGTAAAGTCACCATATGACTAAAGCTGTTAGTGCAACTGTAGACCTCAACTGAAAGTCACCATATGACCAAAGATGTTAGTGCGACTGTAGACCTCAACTGTAAAGTCACCATATGACTAAAGCTGTTAGTACGACTGTAGACATCAACTTTAAAGTCACCATATGACCAAAGCTGTTAGTGCGACTGTAGACCTCAACTGTAAAGTAACCATGTGACCAAAGCTGTTAGTGCGACTGTATACCTCAACTGTAAAGTAACCATGTGACCAAAGCTGTTAGTGCGACTGTAGACCTCAACTGTAAAGTCACCATATGACCAAAGATGTTAGTGCGACTGTAGACATCAACTGTAAATTCACCATATGACCAAAGCTCTTAGAGACTGTAGACCTCAACTGTAAAGTCACCATATGACCAAAGCTGTTAGAGACTGTAGACCTCAACTGTAAAGTCACCATATGACTAAAGCGGTTAGTGCGACTGTAGACCTCAACTGTAAAGTCACCATATGACCAAAGCTGTTAGTGCGACTGTAGACCTCAACTATAAAGTCACCATATGACTAAAGCTGTTAATGCGGCTGTAGACCTCAACTGTAAATTCACCATATGACCAAAGCTCTTAGAGACTGTAGACCTCAACTGTAAAGTCACCATATGACCAAAGCTGTTAGAGACTGTAGACCTCAACTGTAAAGTCACCATATGACCAAAGCTGTTAGAGACTGTAGACCTCAACTGTAAAGTCACCATATGACCAAAGCTATTAGTGCGACTGTAGACCTCAACTGTAAAGTCACCATATGAATAAAGTTGTTATTGCGGCTGTAGACCGCAACCGTAAAGTCACCATATGACCAAAGCTGTTAGTGTGACTGTAGACCTCAAATGTAAAGTAACCATGTGGCCAAAGCTGTTAGTGCGATTGTAGACCTCAACTATTTAGTAACCATGTGACCAAAGCTGTTAGTGCGACTGTAGACCTCAACTGTAAAGTCACCATATGACTAAAGCTGTTAGTGCGACAGTTGTAGACCTCAACTGTAAAGTCACCATATGACCAAATCTGTTAGTGCGACTGTAGACCTCAACTGTAAAGTCACCGTATGACCAAAGCTGTTAGTGCGACTGTAGTCCTCAACTGTAAAGTCACCGTATGACCAAAGCTGTTAGTACGACTGTAGACCTCAACTGTAACGTCACTATATGACCACAGCTGTTAGTGCGACTGTAGACCTCAACTGTAAAATCACCATATGACTAAAGCGGTTAGTGCGACTGTAGACCTCAACTGTAAAGTCACCATATGACCAAAGCTGTTAGTGCGACGGTAGACCTCAACTGTAAAGTCAGCATATGACTAAAGCGGTTAATGCGACTGTAGACCTCTACTGTAAAGTCAACATATGACTAAAGCTGTTAGTGCGACTGTAGACCTCAACTGTAAAGTCACCATATGACCAAAGCTGTTAGTGCGACGGTAGACCTCAACTGTAAAGTCACCATATGACTAAAGCTGTTAGTGCAACTGTAGACCTCAACTGAAAGTCACCATATGACCAAAGATGTTAGTGCGACTGTAGACCTCAACTGTAAAGTCACCATATGACTAAAGCTGTTAGTACGACTGTAGACATAAACTTTAAAGTCACCATATGACCAAAGGTGTTAGTGCGACTGTAGACCTCAACTGTAAAGTAACCATGTGACCAAAGCTGTTAGTGCGACTGTATACCTCAACTGTAAAGTAACCATGTGACCAAATCTGTTAGTGCGACTGTAGACCTCAACTGTAAAGTCACCATATGACCAAAGATGTTAGTGCGACTGTAGACATCAACTGTAAATTCACCATATGACCAAAGCTCTTAGAGACTGTAGACCTCAACTGTAAAGTCACCATATGACCAAAGCTGTTAGAGACTGTAGACCTCAACTGTAAAGTCACCATATGACCAAAGTTGTTACAGACTGTAGACCTCAACTGTAAAGTCACCATATGACCAAAGCTGTTAGTGCGACTGTAGACCTCAACTGTAAAGTCACCATATGACTAAAGCTGTTATTGCGGCTGTAGACCGCAACCGTAAAGTCAACATATGACCAAAGCTGTTAGTGCGACTGTATACCTCAACTGTAAAGTCACCATATGACTAAAGCGGTTAGTGCGACTGTAGACCTCAACTGTAAAGTCACCATATGACCAAAGCTGTTAGTGCGAGTGTAGACCTCAACTATAAAGTCACCATATGACTAAAGCGGTTAGTGCGACTGTAGACCTCTACTGTAAAGTCACCATATGACTAAAGCTGTTAGTGCGACTGTAGACCTCAACTGTAAAGTCACCATATGACCAAAGCTGTTAGTGCGACTGTAGACCTCAACTGTAAAGTCACCATATGACTAAAGCTGTTAGTGCTACTGTAGACCTCAACTGTAAAGTCACCATATGACCAAAGATGTTAGTGCGACTGTAGACATCAACTGTAAAGTCACCATATGACCAAAGGTGTTAGTGCGACTGTAGACCTCAACTATAAAGTAACCATGTGACCAAAGCTGTTAGTGCGACTGTATACCTCAACTGTAAAGTGAACAAAGCTGTTAGTGCGACTTTAGACCTCAACTGTAAAGTCACCATATGACCAAAGATGTTAGTGCGACTGTAGACCTCAACTGTAAAGTAACCATGTGACCAAAGATGTTAGTGCGACTGTAGACCTCAACTGTAAAGTAACCATGTGACCAAAGCTGTTAGTGCGACTGTAGACCTCAACGGTAAAGTCACCATATGACATAAGCTGTTAGTGCGGCTGTAGACCTCAACTATAAAGTCACCATATGACTAAAGATGTTAGTGCGACTGTAGACCTCAACTGTAAAGTAACCATGTGACCAAAGCTGTTAGTGCGACTGTAGACCTCAACTGTAAAGTCACCATATGACCAAAGCTGTTAGTGCGACTGTAGACCTCAACTGTAAAGTCACCATATGACTAAAGCTGTTAGTGCGACTGTAGACCTCAACTGTAAAGTAACCATGTGACCAAAGCTGTTAGTGCGACTGTAGACCTCAACTGTAAAGTCACCATATGACCAAAGCTGTTAGTGCGACTGTAGACCTCAACTGTAAAGTCACCATATGACTAAAGCTGTTAGTGCGGCTGTAGACCGCAACCGTAAAGTCACCATATGACCAAAGCTGTTAGTGCGACTGTAGACATCAACTGTAAAGTCACCATATGACCAAAGATGTTAGTGCGACTGTAGACCTCAACTGTAAAGTCACCATATGACTAAAGCTGTTAGTGCGGCTGTAGACCTCAACTGTAAAGTCACCATATGACCAAAGCTGTTAGTGCGACTGTAGACCTCAACTGTAAAGTCACCATATGACCAAAGCTGTTAGTGCGACTGTAGACCTCAACTGTAAAGTCACCATATGACCAAAGCTGTTAGTACGACTGTAGACCTCAACTGTAAAGTCACCATATGACGAAAGCTGTTAGTGCCTGTAGACCTCAACTGTAAAGTCACCGTATGACTAAAGCTGTTAGTGCGACTGTAGACCTCAACTGTAAAGTCACCATATGACCAAAGCTGTTAGTGCGACTGTAGACCTCAACTGTAAAGTCACCATATGACCAAAGCTGTTAGTGCGACTGTAGACCTCAATTGTAAAGTCACCATATGACTAAAGCTGTTAGTGCGACTGTAGACCTCAACTGTAAAGTCACCATATGACCAAAGCTGTTAGTGCGACTGTAGACCTCAATTATAAAGTCACCATATGACTAAAGCTGTTAGTGCGACTGTAGACCTCAACTGTAAAGTCACCATATGACCAAAGCTGTTAGTACGACTGTAGACATCAACTGTAAAGTCACCATATGACCAAAGGTGTTAGTGACTGTAGACCTCAACTGTAAAGTAACCATGTGAGCAAAGCTGTTAGTGCCACTGTATACCTCAACTGTAAAGTAACCATGTGACCAAAGCTGTTAGTGCGACTGTAGACCTCAACTGTAAAGTAACCATATGACCAAAGATGTTAGTGCGACTGTAGACCTCAACTGTAAAATCACCATGTGACCAAAGATGTTAGTGCGACTGTAGACCTCAACAGTAAAGTAACCATGTGACCAAAGCTGTTAGTGCGACTGTAGACCTCAACGGTAAAGTCACCATATAACCTAAGCTGTTAGTGCGACTGTAGACTTCAACTGTAAAGACACCATATGACCAAAGATGTTAGTGCGACTGTAGATGTCAACTGTAAAGTAACCATGTGACCAAAGATGTTAGTGCGACTGTAGACCTCAACTGTAAAGTCACCGTATGACCAAAGCTGTTAGTACGACTGTAGACCTCAACTGTAAACTCACCATATGACTAAAGCTGATAGTGCGACTGTAGACCTCAACTGTAAAGTAACCATGTGACCAAAGCTATTAGTGCGACTGTAGACCTCAACTGTAAAGTCACCATATGACCAAAGCTGTTAGTGCGGCTGTAGACCTCAATTGTAAAGTCACCATATGACCAAAGCTGTTAGTGCGGCTGTAGACATCAACTGTAAAGTCACCATATGACTAAAGCTGTTAAAGCGGCTGTAGACCTCAACTGTAAATTCACCATATGACCAAAGCTCTTAGAGACTGTAGACCTTTACTGTAAAGTCACCATATGACCAAAGCTGTTAGAGACTGTAGACCTCAACTGTAAAGTCACCATATGACCAAAGCTGTTAGAGACTGTAGACCTCAACTGTAAAGTCACCATATGACCAAATCTGTTAGAGACTGTAGACCTCAACTGTAAAGTCACCATATGACCAAAGCTATTAGTGCGACTGTAGACCTCAACTGTAAAGTCACCATATGAATAAAGCTGTTATTGCGGCTGTAGACCGCAACCGTAAAGTCACCATATGACCAAAGCTGTTAGTGTGACTGTAGACCTCAAATGTAAAGTAACCATGTGGCCAAAGCTGTTAGTGCGATTGTAGACCTCAACTATATAGTAACCATGTGACCAAAGCTGTTAGTGCGACTGTAGACCTCAACTGTAAAGTCACCATATGACTAAAGCTGTTAGTGCGACTGTTGTAGACCTCAACTGTAAAGTAACCATATGACCAAAGCTGTTAGTGCGACTGTAGACCTCAACTGTAAAGTCACCGTATGACCAAACCTGTTAGTGCGACTGTAGACCTCAACTGTAAAGTCACCGTATGACCAAAGCTGTTAGTACGACTGTAGACCTCAACTGTAACGTCACTATATGACCACAGCTGTTAGTGCGACTGTAGACCTCAACTGTAAAGTCACCATATGACTAAAGCGGTTAGTGCGACTGTAGACCTCAACTGTAAAGTCACCATATGACCAAAGCTGTTAGTGCGACTGTAGACCTCAACTATAAAGTCACCATATGACTAAAGCTGTTAATGCGGCTGTAGACCTCAACTGTAAATTCACCATATGACCAAAGCTCTTAGAGACTGTAGACCTCAACTGTAAAGTCACCATATGACCAAAGCTGTTAGAGACTGTAGACCTCAACTGTAAAGTCACCATATGACCAAAGCTGTTAGAGACTGTAGACCTCAACTGTAAAGTCACCATATGACCAAAGCTATTAGTGCGACTGTAGACCTCAACTGTAAAGTCACCATATGAATAAAGTTGTTATTGCGGCTGTAGACCGCAACCGTAAAGTCACCATATGACCAAAGCTGTTAGTGTGACTGTAGACCTCAAATGTAAAGTAACCATGTGGCCAAAGCTGTTAGTGCGATTGTAGACCTCAACTATTTAGTAACCATGTGACCAAAGCTGTTAGTGCGACTGTAGACCTCAACTGTAAAGTCACCATATGACTAAAGCTGTTAGTGCGACAGTTGTAGACCTCAACTGTAAAGTCACCATATGACCAAATCTGTTAGTGCGACTGTAGACCTCAACTGTAAAGTCACCGTATGACCAAAGCTGTTAGTGCGACTGTAGTCCTCAACTGTAAAGTCACCGTATGACCAAAGCTGTTAGTACGACTGTAGACCTCAACTGTAACGTCACTATATGACCACAGCTGTTAGTGCGACTGTAGACCTCAACTGTAAAATCACCATATGACTAAAGCGGTTAGTGCGACTGTAGACCTCAACTGTAAAGTCACCATATGACCAAAGCTGTTAGTGCGACGGTAGACCTCAACTGTAAAGTCAGCATATGACTAAAGCGGTTAATGCGACTGTAGACCTCTACTGTAAAGTCAACATATGACTAAAGCTGTTAGTGCGACTGTAGACCTCAACTGTAAAGTCACCATATGACCAAAGCTGTTAGTGCGACGGTAGACCTCAACTGTAAAGTCACCATATGACTAAAGCTGTTAGTGCAACTGTAGACCTCAACTGAAAGTCACCATATGACCAAAGATGTTAGTGCGACTGTAGACCTCAACTGTAAAGTCACCATATGACTAAAGCTGTTAGTACGACTGTAGACATAAACTTTAAAGTCACCATATGACCAAAGGTGTTAGTGCGACTGTAGACCTCAACTGTAAAGTAACCATGTGACCAAAGCTGTTAGTGCGACTGTATACCTCAACTGTAAAGTAACCATGTGACCAAATCTGTTAGTGCGACTGTAGACCTCAACTGTAAAGTCACCATATGACCAAAGATGTTAGTGCGACTGTAGACATCAACTGTAAATTCACCATATGACCAAAGCTCTTAGAGACTGTAGACCTCAACTGTAAAGTCACCATATGACCAAAGCTGTTAGAGACTGTAGACCTCAACTGTAAAGTCACCATATGACTAAAGCGGTTAGTGCGACTGTAGACCTCAACTGTAAAGTCACCATATGACCAAAGCTGTTAGTGCGACTGTAGACCTCAACTATAAAGTCACCATATGACTAAAGCTGTTAATGCGGCTGTAGACCTCAACTGTAAATTCACCATATGACCAAAGCTCTTAGAGACTGTAGACCTCAACTGTAAAGTCACCATATGACCAAAGCTGTTAGAGACTGTAGACCTCAACTGTAAAGTCACCATATGACCAAAGCTGTTAGAGACTGTAGACCTCAACTGTAAAGTCACCATATGACCAAAGCTATTAGTGCGACTGTAGACCTCAACTGTAAAGTCACCATATGAATAAAGTTGTTATTGCGGCTGTAGACCGCAACCGTAAAGTCACCATATGACCAAAGCTGTTAGTGTGACTGTAGACCTCAAATGTAAAGTAACCATGTGGCCAAAGCTGTTAGTGCGATTGTAGACCTCAACTATTTAGTAACCATGTGACCAAAGCTGTTAGTGCGACTGTAGACCTCAACTGTAAAGTCACCATATGACTAAAGCTGTTAGTGCGACAGTTGTAGACCTCAACTGTAAAGTCACCATATGACCAAATCTGTTAGTGCGACTGTAGACCTCAACTGTAAAGTCACCGTATGACCAAAGCTGTTAGTGCGACTGTAGTCCTCAACTGTAAAGTCACCGTATGACCAAAGCTGTTAGTACGACTGTAGACCTCAACTGTAACGTCACTATATGACCACAGCTGTTAGTGCGACTGTAGACCTCAACTGTAAAATCACCATATGACTAAAGCGGTTAGTGCGACTGTAGACCTCAACTGTAAAGTCACCATATGACCAAAGCTGTTAGTGCGACGGTAGACCTCAACTGTAAAGTCAGCATATGACTAAAGCGGTTAATGCGACTGTAGACCTCTACTGTAAAGTCAACATATGACTAAAGCTGTTAGTGCGACTGTAGACCTCAACTGTAAATCACCATATGACTAAGCGTTAGTGCGACTGTAGACCTCAACTGTAAAGTACCATTGACCAAAGCTGTTAGTGCGACGTTGTGTTTGCATTGACAAAGCTGTTAGTGCGACTGTAGACCTCAACTGTAAAGTCACCATATGACCAAAGCTGTTAGTGCGACGGTAGACCTCAACTGTAAAGTCACCATATGACTAAAGCTGTTAGTGCAACTGTAGACCTCAACTGAAAGTCACCATATGACCAAAGATGTTAGTGCGACTGTAGACCTCAACTGTAAAGTCACCATATGACTAAAGCTGTTAGTACGACTGTAGACATAAACTTTAAAGTCACCATATGACCAAAGGTGTTAGTGCGACTGTAGACCTCAACTGTAAAGTAACCATGTGACCAAAGCTGTTAGTGCGACTGTATACCTCAACTGTAAAGTAACCATGTGACCAAATCTGTTAGTGCGACTGTAGACCTCAACTGTAAAGTCACCATATGACCAAAGATGTTAGTGCGACTGTAGACATCAACTGTAAATTCACCATATGACCAAAGCTCTTAGAGACTGTAGACCTCAACTGTAAAGTCACCATATGACCAAAGCTGTTAGAGACTGTAGACCTCAACTGTAAAGTCACCATATGACCAAAGTTGTTACAGACTGTAGACCTCAACTGTAAAGTCACCATATGACCAAAGCTGTTAGTGCGACTGTAGACCTCAACTGTAAAGTCACCATATGACTAAAGCTGTTATTGCGGCTGTAGACCGCAACCGTAAAGTCAACATATGACCAAAGCTGTTAGTGCGACTGTATACCTCAACTGTAAAGTCACCATATGACTAAAGCGGTTAGTGCGACTGTAGACCTCAACTGTAAAGTCACCATATGACCAAAGCTGTTAGTGCGAGTGTAGACCTCAACTATAAAGTCACCATATGACTAAAGCGGTTAGTGCGACTGTAGACCTCTACTGTAAAGTCACCATATGACTAAAGCTGTTAGTGCGACTGTAGACCTCAACTGTAAAGTCACCATATGACCAAAGCTGTTAGTGCGACTGTAGACCTCAACTGTAAAGTCACCATATGACTAAAGCTGTTAGTGCTACTGTAGACCTCAACTGTAAAGTCACCATATGACCAAAGATGTTAGTGCGACTGTAGACATCAACTGTAAAGTCACCATATGACCAAAGGTGTTAGTGCGACTGTAGACCTCAACTATAAAGTAACCATGTGACCAAAGCTGTTAGTGCGACTGTATACCTCAACTGTAAAGTGAACAAAGCTGTTAGTGCGACTTTAGACCTCAACTGTAAAGTCACCATATGACCAAAGATGTTAGTGCGACTGTAGACCTCAACTGTAAAGTAACCATGTGACCAAAGATGTTAGTGCGACTGTAGACCTCAACTGTAAAGTAACCATGTGACCAAAGCTGTTAGTGCGACTGTAGACCTCAACGGTAAAGTCACCATATGACATAAGCTGTTAGTGCGGCTGTAGACCTCAACTATAAAGTCACCATATGACTAAAGATGTTAGTGCGACTGTAGACCTCAACTGTAAAGTAACCATGTGACGAAAGCTGTTAGTGCGACTGTAGACCTCAACTGTAAAGTCACTGTATGACCAAAGCTGTTAGTACGACTGTAGACCTCAACTGTAAAATCACCATATGACTAAAGCTGATAGTGCGGCTGTAGACCTCAACTGTAAAGTAACCATGTGACCAAAGCTATTAGTGCGACTGTAGACCTCAACTGTAAAGTCACCATATGACCAAAGCTGTTAGTGCGACTGTAGACCTCAACTGTAAAGTCACTATGACTAAAGCTGTTAGTGCGGCTGTAGACCGCAACCGTAAAGTCACCATATGACCAAAGCTGTTAGTGCGACTGTAGACATCAACTGTAAAGTCACCATATGACCAAAGCTGTTAGTGCGACTGTAGACATCAACTGTAAAGTCACCATATGACTAAAGCTGTTAGTGCGGCTGTAGACCTCAACTGTAAAGTCACCATATGACCAAAGCTGTTAGTGCGACTGTAGACCTCAACTGTAAAGTCACCATATGACCAAAGCTGTTAGAAACTGTAGACCTCAACTGTAAAGTCACCATATGACCAAAGCTGTTAGAGACTGTAGACCTCAACTGTAAAGTCACCATATGACGAAAGCTGTTAGAGACTGTAGACCTCAACTGTAAAGTCACCATATGACCAAAGCTGTTAGAGACTGTAGACCTCAACTGTAAAGTCACCATATGACCAAAGCTGTTAGTGCAACTGTAAACCTCAACTGTAAAGTCACCATATGACTAAAGCTGTTAGTGCGGCTGTAGACCGCAACCGTAAAGTCACCATATGACCAAAGCTGTTAGTGTGACTGTAGAACTCAACTGTAAAGTAACCATGTGGCCAAAGCTGTTAGTGCGACTGTAGACCTCAACTATAAAGTAACCATGTGAACAAAGCTGTTAGTGCGACTGTAGACCTCAACTGTAAAGTCACCATATGACTAAAGCTGTTAGTGCGACTGTTGTAGACCTCAACTGTAAAGTCACCATATGACTAAAGTTGTTAAGGCGGCTGTAGACCTCTACTGTAAAGTCACCATATGACCAAAGATGTTAGTGCGACTGTAGACCTCAACTGTAAAGTAACCATGTGACCAAAGCTGTTACTGCGACTGTAGACCTCTACTGTAAAGTCACCATATGACCACAGCTGTTAGTGCGACTGTAGACCTCAACTGTAAAGTCACCATATGACCAAAGCTGTTAGTGCGACTGTAGACCTCAACTGTAAAGTCACCATATGACCAAAGATGTTAGTGCGACTGTATACCTCAACTGTAAAGTGACCAAAGCTGTTAGTGCGACTTTATACATCAACTGTAAAGTCACCATATGACCAAAGATGTTAGTGCGACTGTAGTCCTCAACTGTAAAGTAACCATGTGACCAAAGATGTTAGTGCGACTGTAGACCTCAACTGTAAAGTAACCATGTGACCAAAGCTGTTAGTGCGACTGTAGACTTCAACTGTAAAGTCACCATATGACCAAAGATGTTAGTGCGACTGTAGACCTCAACTGTAAAGTAACCATGTGACCAAAGCTGTTAGTGCGACTGTAGACCTCAACTGTAAAGTCACCGTATGACCAAAGCTGTTAGTACGACTGTAGACCTCAACCGTAAAGTCACCATATGACCAAAGCTGTTAGTGTGACTGTAGAACTCAACTGTAAAGTAACCATGTGGCCAAAGCTGTTAGTGCGACTGTAGACCTCAACTATAAAGTAACCATGTGACCAAAGCTGTTAGTGCGGCTGTATACCTCATCTGTAAAGTCACCATATGACCAAAGCTGTTAGTGCGACTGTATACCTCAACTGTAAAGTCACCATATGACCAAAGCTGTTAGAGACTGTAGACCTCAACTGTAAAGTCACCATATGACCAAAGCTATTAGAGAATGTAGACCTCAACTGTAAAGTCACCATATGACCAAAGCTGTTAGAGACTGTAGACTTCAACTGTAAAGTCACCATATGACCAAAGCTATTAGAGACTGTAGACCTCAACTGTAAAGTCACCATATGACCAAATCTTTTAGTGCGACTGTAGACCGCAACCGTAAAGTCACCATATGACCAAAGCTGTTAGTTTGACTGTAGAACTCAACTGTAAAGTAACCATGTGACCAAAGCTGTTAGTGCGACTGTAGACCTCAACTGTAAAGTCACCATATGACTAAAGCTGTTAGTGCGACTGTTGTAGACCTCAACTGTAAAGTCACCATATGACTAAAGCTGTTAGTGCGACTGTAGACCTCTACTGTAAAGTCACCATATGACCACAGCTGTTAGTGCGACTGTAGACCTCAACTGTAAAGTCACCATATGACCAAAGCTGTTAGTGCGACTGTAGACCTCAACTGTAAAGTCACCATATGACCAAAGATGTTAGTGCGACTGTAGACCTCAACTGTAAAGTACCCATGTGACCAAAGCTGTTAGTGCGACTGTAGACCTCAACTGTAAATTCACCGTATGACCAAAGCTGTTAGTGCGACTGTAGACATCAACTGTAAAGTCACCGTATGACCAAAGCTGTTAGTACGACTGTAGACCTCAACTGTAAAGTCACCATATGACCACAGCTGTTAGTGCGACTGTAGACCTCAACTGTAAAGTCACCATATGACTAAAGCGGTTAGTGCGACTGTAGACCTCAACTATAAAGTCACCATATGACTAAAGCGGTTAGTGCCACTGTAGACCTCTACTGTAAAGTCACCATATGACTAAAGCTGTTAGTGCGACTGTAGACCTCAACTGTAAAGTCACCATATGACCAAAGCTGTTAGTGCGGCTGTAGACCTCTACTGTAAAGTCACCATATGACCAAAGATGTTAGTGCGACTGTAGACCTCAACTGTAAAGTAACCATGTGACCAAAGCTGTTAGTGCGACTGTAGACTTCAACTGTAAAGTCACAATATGACCAAAGATGTTAGTGCGACTGTATACCTCAACTGTAAAGTAACCATGTGACCAAAGCTGTTAGTGCGACTGTAGACCTCAACTGTAAAGTCACAGTATGACCAAAGCTGTTAGTACGACTGTAGACCTCAACAGTAAAGTCACCATATGACTAAAGCTGTTAGTGCGTCAGTAGACCTCAACTGTAAAGTAACCATGTGACCAAAGCTGTTAGTGCGACTGTAGACCTCAACTGTAAAGTCACCATATGACCAAAGCTGTTAGTGCGAATGTAGACCTCAACTGTAAAGTCACCATATGACTAAAGCTGTTAGTGCGGCTGTAGACCTCAACTGTAAAGTCACCATATGACCAAAGCTGTTAGTGCGACTGTAGATATCAACTGTAAAGTCACCATATGACTAAAGCTGTTAGTGCGGCTGTAGACATCAACTGTAAAGTCACCATATGACCAAAGCTGTTAGTGCGGCTGTAGACCTCAACTGTAATGTCACCATATGACCAAAGCTGTTAGAGACTGTAGACCTCAACTGTAAAGTAACCATGTGACCAAAGCTGTTAGTGCGACTGTAGACCTCAATTGTAAAGTCACCATATGACTAAAGCTGTTAATGCGACTGTTGTAGACCTCAACTGTAAAGTCACCATATGACCAAAGATGTTAGTGCGACTGTAGACCTCAACTGTAAAGTAACCATGTGACCAAAACTGTTAGTGCGACTGTAGACCACTACTGTAAAGTCACCATATGACCACAGCTGTTAGTGCGACTGTAGACCTCAACTGTAAAGTCACCATATGACCAAAGCTGTTAGTGCGACTGTAGACCTCAACTGTAAAGTCACCATATGACCAAAGCTGTTAGTGCGACTGTAGACCTCAACTGTAAAGTACCATATGACCAAGCTGTTAGTGCGACTGTAGACCTCAACTGTAAAGTCACCATATGACCAAAGCTGTTAGTGCGGCTGTAGACCTCTACTGTAAAGTCACCATATGACCAAAGATGTTAGTGCGACTGTAGACCTCAACTGTAAAGTAACCATGTGACCAAAGCTGTTAGTGCGACTGTAGACCTCAACTATAAAGTAACCATGTGACCAAAGCTGTTAGTGCGACTGTAGACCTCAACTGTAAAGTCACCATATGACCAAAGCTGTTAGTGCGACTGTAGACCTCAACTGTAAAGTCACCATATGACTAAAGCTGTTAGTGCGGCTGTAGACCTCAACTGTAAAGTCACCATATGACCAAAGATGTTAGTGCGACTGTAGACCTCAACTGTAAAGTAACCATGTGACCAAAGCTGTTAGTGCGACTGTAGACCTCAACTGTAAAGTCACCATATGACTAAAGCTGTTAGTGCGGCTGTAGACCTCAACTGTAAAGTCACCATATGACCAAAGCTGTTAGTGCGACTGTAGACATCAACTGTAAAGTCACCATATGACTAAAGCTGTTAGTGCGGCTGTAGACTTCAACTGTAAAGTCACCATATGACCAAAGCTGTTAGTGCGACTGTAGACCTCAACTGTAAAGTCACCATATGACCAAAGCTGTTAGAGACTGTAGACCTCAACTGTAAAGTCACCATAAGACCTAAGCTGTTAGTGCGACTGTAGACCTCAACTGTAAAGTCACCATATGACTAAAGCTGTTAGTGCGGCTGTAGACCGCAAACGTAAAGTCACCATATGACCAAAGCTGTTAGTGTGACTGTAGACCTCAACTGTAAAGTAACCAAGTGGCCAAAGTTGTTAGTGCGACTGTAGACCTCAACTATAAAGTAACCATGTGACCAAAGCTGTTAGTGCGACTGTAGACCTCAACTGTAAAGTCACCATATGACTAAAGCTGTTAGTGCGACTGTTGTAGACCTCAACTGTAAAGTCACCATATGACTAAAGCTGTTAGTGCGGCTGTAGACCTCTACTGTAAAGTCACCATATGACCAAAGCTGTTAGTGCGACTGTAGACCTCAACTGTAAAGTAACCATGTGGCCAAAGTTGTTAGTGCGACTGTAGACCTCAACTATAAAGTAACCATGTGACCAAAGCTGTTAGTGCGACTGTAGACCTCAACTGTAAAGTCACCATATGACTAAAGCTGTTAGTGCGACTGTTGTAGACCTCAACTGTAAAGTCACCATATGACCAAAGATGTTAGTGCGACTGTAGACCTCAACTGTAAAGTAACCATGTGACCAAAGCTGTTAGTGCGACTGTAGACCTCAACTGTAAAGTCACCATATGACCACAGCTGTTAGTGCGACTGTAGACCTCAACTGTAAAGTCACCATATGACCAAAGCTGTTAGTGCGACTGTAGACCTCAACTGTAAAGTCACCATATGACCAAAGATGTTAGTGCGACTGTAGACCTCAACTGTAAAGTAACCATGTGACCAAAGCTGTTAGTGCGACTGTAGACCTCAACTGTAAAGTCACCATATGACCAAAGATGTTAGTGCGACTGTAGACCTCAACTGTAAAGTAACCATGTGACCAAAGCTGTTAGTGCGACTGTAGACCTCAACTGTAAAGTCACCATATGACCAAAGATGTTAGTGCGACTGTAGACCTCAACTGTAAAGTAACCATGTGACCAAAGCTGTTAGTGCGACTGTAGACCTCAACTGTAAAGTCACCGTATGACCAAAGCTGTTAGTACGACTGTAGACCTCAACTGTAAAGTCACCATATGACTAAAGCTGTTAGTGCGACTGTAGACCTCAACTGTAAAGTAACCATGTGACCAAAGCTGTTAGTGCGACTGTAGACCTCAACTGTAAAGTCACCATATGACCAAAGCTGTTAGTGCGACTGTAGACCTCAACTGTAAAGTCACCATATGACTAAAGCTGTTAGTGCGGCTGTAGACCTCAACTGTAAAGTCACCATATGACCAAAGCTGTTAGTGCGACTGTAGACATCAACTGTAAAGTCACCATATGACTAAAGCTGTTAGTGCGACTGTAGACCTCAACTGTAAAGTAACCATGTGACCAAAGCTGTTAGTGCGACTGTAGACCTCAACTGTAAAGTAACCATGTGACCAAAGCTGTTAGTGCGACTGTAGACCTCAACTGTAAAGTCACCATATGACCAAAGATGTTAGTGCGACTGTAGACATCAACTGTAAATTCACCATATGACCAAAGCTGTTAGAGACTGTAGACCTCAACTGTAAAGTCACCATATGACCAAAGCTGTTAGAGACTGTAGACCTCAACTGTAAAGTCACCATATGACCAAAGTTGTTACAGACTGTAGACCTCAACTGTAAAGTCACCATATGACCAAAGCTGTTAGTGCGACTGTAGACCTCAACTGTAAAGTCACCATATGACTAAAGCTGTTAGTGCGGCTGTAGACCGCAACCGTAAAGTCAACATATGACCAAAGCTGTTAGTGCGACTGTATACCTCAACTGTAAAGTCACCATATGACTAAAGCTGTTAGTGCGACTGTAGACCTCAACTGTAAAGTCACCATATGACCAAAGCTGTTAGTGCGACTGTAGACCTCAACTGTAAAGTCACCATATGACCAAAGCTGTTAGTACGACTGTAGACCTCAACTGTAAAGTCACCATATGACCACAGCTGTTAGTGCGACTGTAGACCTCAACTGTAAAGTCACCATATGACTAAAGCTGTTAGTGCGACTGTAGACCTCAACTGTAAAGTCACCATATGACCAAAGCTGTTAGTGCGACTGTAGACCTCAACTATAAAGTC
>JABXNX010000380.1:0-17848 GCA_014843695.1 Archivesica marissinica | reverse complement strand
CATTACCAATACGCATACATTAACCATTTCCTCATAGAAGCTCCGATAGACACCATTACCAATACGACATACATTAACCATTTCCTCATAGAAGCACCTATAGACACCATTACCAATACGACATACAGTAACCCTTTCCCTCACAGAAGCACCTCTACACACCATTACCAATACGACATACATTAACCCTTTCCCTCATAGAAGCACGTCTAGACGCCATTACCAATACCACATACATTAACCCTTTCCATCATAGAAACACATCTACCCATCATAGAAGCACCTCTAGACGCCATTATCAATACGACATACATTAACCCTTTCCATCATAGAAACACATATACCCATCATAGAAGCACGTCTAGACGCCATTACCAATACGACATACATTAACCCTTTCCATCATAGAAACACTCTACCCATCATAGAAGAACGTCTAGACGCCATATCAATACGACATACATTGACAATGTAGTAGTCAAACCAATGTTCATAAACCCGCGCCTCTACACGTCATTACCAATACCACACACATTAACCCTTTCCCTCATAGAAGCACCGCTTGATGCCATTACCAATACCACATACATTAACCCTTTCCCTCATAGAAGCACCTCTAGACACCATTACCAATACCACATACATTAACCATTTCCCTCATAGAAGCACCTCTGCACGCCATAACCAATACCACTTACAATAACCCTTTCTCTCATAGAAGCACCTCGTGCCACCATTACCAATACGCATACATTAACCCTTTCCCTCATAGAAGCACCTCTAGACGCCATTACCAATACGACATACATTAACCATTTCCTCATAGAAGCACCTATAGACACCATTACCAATACGACATACATTAACCATTTCCTCATAGAAGCACCTATAGACACCATTACCAATACGACATACATTAACCCTTTCCCTCATAGAAGCACGTCTAGACGCCATTACCAATACCACATACATTAACCCTTTCCATCATAGAAGCACGTCTAGACGCCATTACCAATACCACATACATTAACCCTTTCCCTCATAGAAGCACCTCTAGACGCCATTACCAATACAGCATACATTCACCCTTTCCCTCATAGAAGCACCTCTAGACGCCATTACCAATACGACATACATTAACCCTTTCCCTCATAGAAGCACGTCTAGACGCCATTACCAATACCACATACATTGACAATGTAGTAGTCAAACCAATGTTCATAAACCCGCGCCTCTACACGTCATTACCAATACCACACACATTAACCCTTTCCCTCATAGAAGCACCGCTTGATGCCATTACCAATACCACATACATTAACCCTTTCCCTCATAGAAGCACCTCTAGACGCCATTACCAATACCACATACATTAACCATTTCCCTCATAGAAGCACCTCTGCACGCCATAACCAATACCACTTACAATAACCCTTTCTCTCATAGAAGCACCTCGTGCCACCATTACCAATACGCATACATTAACCCTTTCCCTCATAGAAGCACCTCTAGACGCCATTACCAATACGACATACATTAAACATTTCCTCATAGAAGCACCTATAGACACCATTACCAATACGACATACATTAACCATTTCCTCATAGAAGCACCTATAGACACCATTACCAATACGACATACATTAACCATTTCCTCATAGAAGCACCTATAGACACCATTACCAATACGACATACAGTAACCCTTTCCCCCACAGAAGCACCTCTACACGCCATTACCAATACGACATACATTAACCCTTTCCCTCATAGAAGCATGTCTAGACGCCATTACCAATACCACATACATTAACCCTTTCCATCATAGAAGCACCTCTAGACGCCATTACCAATACCACATACATTAACCATTTCCCTCATAGAAGCACGTCTAGACGCCATTACCAATACGACATACATTAACCCTTTCCATCATAGAAGCACGTCTAGACGCCATTACCAATACCACATACATTAACCCTTTCCCTCATAGAAGCACCTCTAGACGCCATTACCAATACAGCATACATTCACCCTTTCCCTCATAGAAGCACCTCTAGACGCCATTACCAATACGACATGCATTAACCCTTTCCATCATAGAAGCACGTCTAGACGCCATTACCAATACCACATACATTAACCCTTTCCATCATAGAAGCACGTCTAGACGCCATTACCAATACCAGATACATTAACCATTTCCCTCATAGAAGCACTTCTACTCTCATAGAAGCACCTCTAGACGCCATTACCAATACAGCATACATTCACCCTTTCCCTCATAGAGGCACCTCTAGACGCCATTACCAATACGACATGCATTAACCCTTTCCATCATAGAAACACTTCTACCCATCATAGATGCACGTCTAGACGCCATTACCAATACGACATACATTAACCCTTTCCATCATAGAAACACTTCTACTCATCATAGAAGCACGTCTAGACGCCATTATCAATACGACATACATTGACAATGTAGTAGTCAAACCAATGTTCATAAACCCGCGCCTCTACACGACATTACCAATACCACACACATTAACCCTTTCCCTCATAGAAGCACCGCTTGATGCCATTACCAATACCACATACATTAACCCTTTCCCTCATAGAAGCACCTCTAGACGCCATTACCAATACCACATACATTAACCATTTCCCTCATAGAAGCACCTCTGCACGCCATAACCAATACCACTTACAATAACCCTTTCTCTCATAGAAGCACCTCGTGCCACAACTATCAATACGCATACATTAACCCTTTCCCTCATAGAAGCACCTCTAGACGCCATTACCAATACGACATACATTAACCATTTCCTCATAGAAGCACCTATAGACACCATTACCAATACGACATACATTAACCATTTCCTCATAGAAGCACCTCTACACACCATTACCAATACGACATACATTAACCCTTTCCGTCATAGAAGCACGTCTAGACGCCATTACCAATACCACATACATTAACCCTTTCCATCATAGAAGCACGTCTAGACGCCATTACCAATACCAGATACATTAACCATTTCCCTCATAGAAGCACTTCTACCCTCATAGAAGCACCTCTAGACGCCATTACCAATACAGCATACATTAACCCTTTCCCTCATAGAAGCATCTCTAGACGCCATTACCAATACGACATATATTAACCCTTTCCATCATAGAAACACTTCTACCCATCATAGAAGCACGTCTAGACGTCATTACCAATACCACACACATTAACCCTTTCCCTCATAGAAGCACCTCTTGATGCCATTACCAATACCACATACATTAACCCTTTACCTCATAGAAGCACCTCTAGACGCCATTACCAATACCACATACATTAACCATTTCACTCATAGAAGCACCTATAGACACCATTACCAATACGACATACATTAACCATTTCCTCATAGAAGCACCTATAGACACCATTACCAATACGACATACATTAACCATTTCCTCATAGAAGCACCTATAGACACCATTACCAATACGACATACATTAACCATTTCCCTCATAGAAGCACCTCTAGACACCATTACCAATACGACATACATTAACCCTTTCCTCATAGAAGCACCTCTAGACGCCATTACCAATACCACATACATTAACCCTTTCCTCATAGAAGCACCTCTAGACGCCATTACCAATACGACATACATTAACCATTTCCTCATAGAAGCACGTCTAGACGCCATTACCAATACCACATACATTAACCCTTTCCTCATAGAAGCACGTCTAGACGCCATTACCAATACCACATACATTAACCCTTTCCCTCATAGAAGCACCTCTAGACGCCATTACCAATACAGCATACATTCACCCTTTCCCTCATAGAAGCACCTCTAGACGCCATTACCAATACGACATGCATTAACCCTTTCCTCATAGAAACACTTCTACCCATCATAGATGCACGTCTAGACGCCATTACCAATACGACATACATTAACCCTTTCCATCATAGAAACACTTCTACTCATCATAGAAGCACGTCTAGACGCCATTATCAATACGACATACATTGACAATGTAGTAGTCAAACCAATGTTCATAAACCCGCGCCTCTACACGACATTACCAATACCACACACATTAACCCTTTCCCTCATAGAAGCACCGCTTGATGCCATTACCAATACCACATACATTAACCCTTTCCCTCATAGAAGCACCTCTAGACGCCATTACCAATACCACATACATTAACCATTTCCCTCATAGAAGCACCTCTGCACGCCATAACCAATACCACTTACAATAACCCTTTCTCTCATAGAAGCACCTCGTGCCACAACTATCAATACGCATACATTAACCCTTTCCCTCATAGAAGCACCTCTAGACGCCATTACCAATACGACATACATTAACCATTTCCTCATAGAAGCACCTATAGACACCATTACCAATACGACATACATTAACCATTTCCTCATAGAAGCACCTCTACACACCATTACCAATACGACATACATTAATCCTTTCCGTCATAGAAGCACGTCTAGACGCCATTACCAATACCACATACATTAACCCTTTCCATCATAGAAGCACGTCTAGACGCCATTACCAATACCAGATACATTAACCATTTCCCTCATAGAAGCACTTCTACCCTCATAGAAGCACCTCTAGACGCCATTACCAATACAGCATACATTAACCCTTTCCCTCATAGAAGCATCTCTAGACGCCATTACCAATACGACATATATTAACCCTTTCCATCATAGAAACACTTCTACCCATCATAGAAGCACGTCTAGACGTCATTACCAATACCACACACATTAACCCTTTCCCTCATAGAAGCACCGCTTGATGCCATTACCAATACCACATACATTAACCCTTTACCTCATAGAAGCACCTCTAGACGCCATTACCAATACCACATACATTAACCATTTCACTCATAGAAGCACCTATAGACACCATTACCAATACGACATACATTAACCATTTCCTCATAGAAGCACCTATAGACACCATTAACAATACGACATACATTAACCATTTCCTCATTGAAGCACCTATAGACACCATTACCAATACGACATACATTAACCATTTCTTCATAGAAGCACCGATAGACACCATTACCAATACGACATGCATTAACCCTTTCCATCATAGAAGCACGTCTAGACGCCATTACCAATACCATATACATTAACCCTTTCCATCATAGAAGCACGTCTAGACGCCATTACCAATACCAGATACATTAACCATTTCCCTCATAGAAGCACTTCTACCCTCATAGAAGCACCTCTAGACGCCATTACCAATACAGCATACATTCACCCTTTCCCTCATAGAAGCAGCTCTAGACGCCATTACCAATACGACATACATTAACCCTTTCCATCATAGAAACACTTCTACCCATCATAGAAGCACGTCTAGACGCCATTACCAATACGACATACATTAACCCTTTCCATCATAGAAACACTTCTATCCATCATAGAAGCACGTCTAGACGCCATTATCAATACGACATACATTGACAATGTAGTAGTCAAACCAATGTTCATAAACCCGCGCCTCTACACGTCATTACCAATACCACACACATTAACCCTTTCCCTCATAGAAGCACCGCTTGATTCCATTACCAATACCACATACATTAACCCTTTCCCTCATAGAAGCACCTCTAGACGCCATTACCAATAACACATACATTAACCATTTCCCTCATAGAAGCACCTCTGCACGCCATTACCAATACCACTTACAATAACCCTTTATCTCATAGAAGCACCTCGTGCCACCATTACCAATACGCATACATTAACCCTTTCCCTCATAGAAGCACCTCTGCACGCCATTACCAATACCACTTACAATAACCCTTTATCTCATAGAAGCACCTCGTGCCACCATTACTAATACGCATACATTAACCCTTTCCCTCATAGAAGCATCTCTAGACGCCATTACCAATACGACATATATTAACCCTTTCCATCATAGAAACACTTCTACCCATCATAGAAGCACGTCTAGACGTCATTACCAATACCACACACATTAACCCTTTCCCTCATAGAAGCACCGCTTGATGCCATTACCAATACCACATACATTAACCCTTTACCTCATAGAAGCACCTCTAGACGCCATTACCAATACCACATACATTAACCATTTCACTCATAGAAGCACCTATAGACACCATTACCAATACGACATACAGTAACCCTTTCCCTCACTGAAGCACCCTACACGCCATTACCAATACGACATACATTAACCCTTTCCCTCATAGAAACACGTCTAGACGCCATTACCAAGTCCACATACATTAAACCTTTCCATCATAGAAGCACGTCTAGACGCCATTACCAATACCACATACATTAACCCTATCCCTCATAGAAGCACCTCTAGACGCCATTACCAATACAGCATACATTAACCCTTTCCCTCATAGAAGCACCTCTAGACGCCATTACCAATACGACATGCATTAACCCTTTCCATCATAGAAGCACGTCTAGACGCCATTACCAATACCAGATACATTAACCATGTCCCTCATAGAAGCACTTCTACCCTCATAGAAGCACCTCTAGACGCCATTACCAATACAGCATACATTCACCCTTTCCCTCATAGAAGCACCTCTAGACGCCATTACCAATACGACATACATTAACCCTTTCCATCATAGAAACACTTCTACCCATCATAGAGGCACGTCTAGACGTCATTATCAATACGACATACATTGACAATGTAGTAGTCAAACCAATGTTCATAAACCCGTGCCTCTACACGTCATTACCAATACCACATACATTAACCCTTTCCCTCATAGAAGCACCACTTGATGCCATTACCAATACCACATATATTAACCCTTTCCCTCATAGAAGCACCTCTAGACGCCATTACCAATACGACATACATTAACCATTTCCTCATAGAAGCACCTATAGACACCATTACCAATACGACATACATTAACCATTTCCTCATAGAAGCACCTATAGACACCATTACCAATACGACATACAGTAACCCTTTCCCTCACTGAAGCACCCTACACGCCATTACCAATACGACATACATTAACCCTTTCCCTCATAGAAACACGTCTAGACGCCATTACCAAGTCCACATACATTAAACCTTTCCATCATAGAAGCACGTCTAGACGCCATTACCAATACCACATACATTAACCCTATCCCTCATAGAAGCACCTCTAGACGCCATTACCAATACAGCATACATTAACCCTTTCCCTCATAGAAGCACCTCTAGACGCCATTACCAATACGACATGCATTAACCCTTTCCATCATAGAAGCACGTCTAGACGCCATTACCAATACCACATACATTAACCCTTTCCATCATAGAAGCACGTCTAGACGCCATTACCAATACCAGATACATTAACCATTTCCCTCATAGAAGCACTTCTACCCTCATAGAAGCACCTCTAGACGCCATTACCAATACAGCATACATTCACCCTTTCCCTCATAGAAGCACCTCTAGACGCCATTACCAATACGACATACATTAACCCTTTCCATCATAGAAACACTTCTACCCATCATAGAGGCACGTCTAGACGTCATTATCAATACGACATACATTGACAATGTAGTAGTCAAACCAATGTTCATAAACCCGTGCCTCTACACGTCATTACCAATACCACATACATTAACCCTTTCCCTCATAGAAGCACCACTTGATGCCATTACCAATACCACATATATTAACCCTTTCCCTCATAGAAGCACCTCTAGACGCCATTACCAATACCACATACATTAAACCTTTCCCTCATAGAAGCACCTCTTGACGCCATTACCAATACCACATACATTAACCCTTTCCCTCATAGAAACACCTCTAGACGCCATTACCAATACCACATACATTAACCCTTTCCATCATAGAAGCACGTCTACACAACATTACCAATACGACATACATTAACCCTTTCCCTCATAGAGGCACCTCTACACGCCATTACCAATACCACATACATTAACCATTTCCCTATTAGAAGCACCTATTCACGCCATTACCAATACCACATACATTAACCCTTTCCCTCATAGAAGCACCTCTAGACGCCAGTACCAATACCACATACATTAACCCTTTCCCTCATAGAAGCACCTCTACACGCCATTACCAATACCACATACATGAACCATTTCCCTCATAGAGGCACCTCTACACGCCATTACCAATACCACATACATTAACCCTTTCCCTTATAGAAGCACATCTACACGCCATTATCAATACAACATACATTAACCCTTTCCCTCGTAGAAGCACCACTAGACGCCATTACCAATACCACATACATTAACCATTTCCCTCATATAAGCACCTCTACACGCCATTACCAATGCCACATACATTAACCCTTTCCCTCATAGAAGCACCTCTGCACGCCATTACCAATACCACATACATTAACCATTTTCCTCATAGAAGCACCTCGTGACACCATTACCAATACCACATACATTAACCTTTCCCTCATAGAAGCACCTCTAGACGTCATTACCAATACGACATACAGTAACCCTTTCCCTCATAGATGCACCTAGTGACACCATTACCAATACCACATACATTAACCCTTTCCCTCATAGAAGCACCTCTACCCCTCATAGAAGCACGTCTAGACGCCATTATCAATACGACATACATTGACAATGTAGTAGTCAAACCAATGTTCATAAACCCGCGCCTCTACACGTCATTACCAATACCACATACATTAACCCTTTCCCTCATAGAAGCACCGCTTGATGCCATTACCAATACCACATACATTAACCCTTTCCCTCATAGAAGCATCTCTGCACGCCATTACCAATACCACTTACAATAACCCTTTCTCTCATAGAAGCACCTCGTGCCACCATTACCAATACGCATACATTAACCCTTTCCCTCATAGAAGCACCTCTAGACGCCATTACCAATACGACATACATTAACCATTTCCTCATAGAAGCACCTATAGACACCATTACCAATACGACATACATTAACCATTTCCTCATAGAAGCACCTATAGACACCATTACCAATACGACATACAGTAACCCTTTCCCTCACAGAAGCACCCTACACGCCATTACCAATACGACATACATTAACCCTTTCCCTCATAGAAGCACGTCTAGACGCCATTACCAATACAGCATACATTCACCCTTTCCCTCATAGAAGCACCTCTAGACGCCATTACCAATACGACATGCATTAACCCTTTCCATCATAGAAGCACGTCTAGACGCCATTACCAATACCACATACATTAACCCTTTCCATCATAGAAGCACGTCTAGACGCCATTACCAATACCAGATACATTAACCATTTCCCTCATAGACGTCACGATATCATAGCCTGTATCATGGGCACAACGCATTGACGCAAGTCCGGCCATGGACGTCACGATATCATAACCTGTATCATGGGCATAACGCATTGACGCAAGTGCGGCCATGGACGTCACGATATCAATTACTAGTGCGTACTGGGGCGTCTGGGTTGTGATAACTATGACAAAACATGTGAATAGAGTATACGGTTGTATTATTGTTATATACGGATATTGTATGTATACGGTATCAATACGGTATGTGTATACACTACGATACGCATTACTATTATTGTTATATACGGATATTGTATGTATACGGTATCAATACGGTATGTGTATACACTACGATACGCATTACTAGTATTGTTATGTACGGATATTGTATGTATACGGTATCGATACGTTATAAATACGGTACAGTGACATTTAATTTTATTTCAGCAATTGCAAGCGTCTGTTGAAGGTAGATCGGCAGATGAAGCAGGGGCCGTTGTGAGGAATAGAGCATTAACAGACAAAAACAGAGCGGGGTCTGACATTCCTGGTAATAGCTTGTTGCCATAGTTTACTATTATAACACATACGTCACAGGATAGTTTTATGTTTGCTGTTGATTTCTTATGAAATTGGTTGCTTTTAAATGTTTACGACATCATAAAGTTGTCTACAGTAGATGTCTGCATTAAGATTCGTATTTCAGAAATACATTACATTGTTTGTGGGTCACAACGTAATACAAATACCGGTAAGCATTGACAGAGACAGGACCATTTGGACAGACGGATCTGTAGTCCAGTGGTAACACACTGGACTGATAATCCAGGATCACAGGTTCGATCCCCCGTCTGACCCTAATAAAATTAACAGTCTTTCAGATGGGACGTTAAACCGAGGTCTCGTGTCGGTGATTTACACCGTGCACGTAAAAGAACCAGAGAAGACTCTGGAATGGGTCTCTGTCTGTATCATTGCACTATCCTCCAAAATATAAAATGAATAATCTCTTAGGATGCGTCGCTCATATGGGCAACCGGTAGCGACGATAAATAAACGTAAAACACACAGGACCATTTGGACGAATAACTGATGGCTAAACATTGGGAGAGACAGGACCACTTGTTAGACTATCCAATGGCTAGGCATTGACTGACACATGACCGTGTTGTTAGACTAACCAATGGCTAGGCATTGACTGACACATGACCGTGTTGTTAGACTAACCAATGGCTAGGCATTGACTGACACATGACCGTTGTGTTAGACTAACCAATGGCTAGGCATTGACTGACACATGACCGTGTTGTTAGACTAACCAATGGCTAGGCATTGACTGACACATGACCGTGTTGTTAGACTAACCAATGGCTAGGCATTGACTGACACATGACCGTTTTATTAGACTAACCAATGGCTAGGCATTAACTGACACAGGACCATGTGTTAGACTAACCAATGGCTAGGCATTGACTGACACAGGACCATGTGTTAGACTAACCAATGGCTAGGCATTGACTGACACATGACCGTTATGTTAGACTAACCAATGGCTAGGCATTGACTGACACAGGACCATGTGTTAGACTAACCAATCGCTAGGCATTGATTGTCACAGGACCATGTGTTCGACTAACCAATGGCTAGGCATTGACTGACACATGATCATGTGTTAGACTAACCAATGGCTAGGCATTAACAGACACATGGCCGTGTTGTTAGACTATCCAATGGCTAGGCATTGACTGACACATGACCGTTTTGTTAGACTAACCAATGGCTAGGCATTGACTGACACATGACCGTGTTGTTAGACTAACCAATGGCTAGGCATTGACTGACACAGGACCATGTGTTAGACTAACCAATGGCTAGGCATTGACTGACACATGACCGTTTTGTTAGACTAACCAATGGCTAGGCATTGACTGACACATGACCATGTGTTAGACTAACCAATGGCTAGGCATTGACTGACACAGGACCATGTGTTAGACTAACCAATCGCTAGGCATTGACTGTCACAGGACCATGTGTTAGACTAACCAATGGCTAGGCATTGACTGACACATGACAATGTGTTAGACTAACCAATGGCTAGGCATTAACAGACACATAACCGTGTTGTTAGACTATCCAATGACTAGGCATTGACTGACACAGGACCATGTGTTAGACTAACCAATGGCTAGGCATTGACTGACACAGGACCATGTGTTAGACTAACCAATGGCTAGGCATTGACTGACACATGACCCTTTTGTTAGACTAACCAATGGCTAGGCATTGACTGACACATAATCATGTGTTAGACTAACCAATGGTAGGCATTGACTGACACAGGACCATGTGTTAGACTAACCAATGGCTAGGCATTGACTGACACATGACCGTTTTATTAGACTAACCAATGGCTAGGCATTGACTGACACAGGACCATGTGTTAGACTAACCAATGGCAAGGCATTGACTGACACATTACCGTGTTGTTAGACTAACCAAGGCTGGCTAGGCATTGACAGACACAGGACCGTGTTGTTAGACTAACTAGGCATTGACTGGCTATGTTAGACTAACCAATTAGGCCTGACACAGGACCATGTGTTAGACTAACCAATGGCTAGGCATTGACTGACACATGACCGTTTTGTTAGACTAACCAATGGCTAGGCATTGACTGACACATGACCATGTTGTTAGACTACCAATGGATAGGCATTGACTGACACATGACCGTTTTGTTAGACTAACCAATGGCTAGGCATTGACTGACACAGACCGTGTTGTTAGACTAACCAATGGCTAGGCATTGACTGACACAGGACCATGTGTTAGACTAACCAATGGCTAGGCATTGACTGACACATGACCGTTTTGTTAGACTAACCAATGGCTAGGCATTGACTGACACAGGACCATGTGTTAGACTAACCAATGGCTAGGCATTGACTGACACATGACCATGTGTTAGACTAACCAATGGCTAGGCATTGACTGACACAGGACCATGTGTTAGACTAACCAATGGCTAGGCATTGACTGACACATGACCATTGTTAGACTAACCAATGGCTAGGCATTGACTGACACAGGACCATGTTGTTGACTAACCAATGGCTAGGCATTGACTGACACATGACCATTGTTAGACTAACCAATGGCTAGGCATTGACTGACACAGGACCATGTTGTTAGACCAATGGCTAGGCATTGACTGACACACCTAGACTAACCAATGGCTAGGCATTGACTGACAAGACCATTGTTAGACTAACCAATCGCTAGGCATTGACTGACACAGACCATGTGTTAGACTAACCAATGGCTAGGCATTGACTGACACATGACCGTTTTATTAGACTAACCAATGGCTAGGCATTGACTGACACAGACCATGTGTTAGACTAACCAATGGCTAGGCATTGACTGACACAGGACATGTGTTAGACTAACCAATGGCTAGGCATTGACTGACACATGACCATATGTTAGACTAACCAATGGCTAGGCATTGACTGACACATGACCGTGTGTTAGACTAACCAATGGCTAGGCATTGACTGACACATGACCATGTGTTAGACTAACCAATGGCTAGGCATTGACTGACACATGACCGATTTGTTAGACTAACCAATGGCTAGGCATTGACTGACACATGACCGTGTGTTAGACTAACCAATGGCTAGGCATTGACTGACACAGACCATTGTTAGACTAACCAATGGCTAGGACAACACATGACCGTGTTGTTAGACTAACCAATGGCTAGGCATTGACTGACACAGGACCATGTGTTAGACTAACCAATGGCTAGGCATTGACTGACACATGACCATTTGTTAGACTAACCAATGGCTAGGCATTGACTGACACATGACCGTTATGTTAGACTAACCAATGGCTAGGCATTGACTGACACATGACCATTGTTAGACTAACCAATGGCTAGGCATTGACTGACACATGACCATGTGTAGACTAACCAATGGCTAGGCATTGACTGACACAGACAATTGTTAGACTAACCAATGGCTAAGCATTGACTGACACAGACCATGTGTTAGACTAACCAATGGCTAGGCATTGACTGACACAGGACCATGTGTTAGACTAACCAATGGCTAGGCATTGACTGACACATGACCATGTGTTAGACTAACCAATGGCTAGGCATTGACTGACACATGACCATGTGTTAGACTAACCAATGGCTAGGCATTGACTGACACATGACCGTGTTGTTAGACTAACCAATGGCTAGGCATTGACTGACACATGACCATGTGTTAGACTAACCAATGGCTAGGCATTGACTGACACATGACCATGTGTTAGACTAACCAATGGCTAGGCATTGACTGACACATGACCATGTGTTAGACTAACCAATGGCTAGGCATTGACTGACACATGACCGTTTTGTTAGACTAACCAATGGCTAGGCATTGACTGACACAACAACAACCAAACAACACACATGACCGTGTTGTTAGACTAACCAATGGCTAGGCATTGACTGACACATGACCATGTGTTAGACTAACCAATGGCTAGGCATTGACTGACACATGACCGTTTTGTTAGACTAACCAATGGCTAGGCATTGACTGACACATGACCATTTGTTAGACTAACCAATGGCTAGGCATTGACTGACACAGGACAATTTGTTAGACTAACCAATGGCTAGGCATTGACTGACACATGACCATGTGTTAGACTAACCAATGGCTAGGCATTGACAGACACATGACCGTTCTGTTAGACTAACCAATGGCTAGGCATTGACTGACACATGACCGTGTTGTTAGACTAACCAATGGCTAGGCATTGACTGACACATGACCGTGTTGTTAGACTAACCAATGGCTAGGCATTGACTGACACATGACCGTGTTGTTAGACTAACCAATGGCTAAGCATTGACAGACACATGACCGTGTTGTTAGACTAACCAATTGATAGACATTGACTGACACAGGACCATGTGTTAGACTAACCAATGGCTAAGCATTGACATACACATGACCGTGTTGTTAGACTAACCAATGGCTAGGCATTGACTGACACGTGACCGTGTGTTAGACTAACCAATGGCTAAGCATTGACAGACACATGACCGTGTGTTAGACTAACCAATGGATAGGCATTGACTGACACATGACCGTGTTGTTAGACTAACCAATGGCTAGGCATTGACTGACACATGACCGTGTTGTTAGACTAACCAATGGCTAGGCATTGACTGACACATGACCGTGTTGTTAGACTAACAAATGGATAGGCATTGACTGACACATGACCGTTTTATTAGACTAACCAATGGCTAGGCATTGACTGACACATGACCGTTTTGTTGGACTAACCAATGGCTAGGCATTGACAGACGCATGACCTTGTTGTTAGACTATCCAATGGCTAGGCATTGACTGACACATGACCGTTTTGTTAGACTAACCAATGGCTAGGCATTGACTGACACATGACCGTGTTGTTAGACTAACCAATGGCTAGGCATTGACTGACACATGACCGTGTTGTTAGACTAACCAATGGCTAGGCATTGTCTGACACATGACCGTGTTGTTAGACTAACCAATGGCTAGGCATTGACTGACACAGGACCATGTGTTAGACTAACCAATGGCTAGGCATTGACTGACACATGACCATGTGTTAGACTAACCAATGGCTAGGCATTGACTGACACATGACCATGTGTTAGACTAACCAATGGCTAGGCATTAACAGACAGATGACCGTGTTGTTAGACTAACATATTTCTATGCTCACTAAGTATCTTGATGCTACAATCTTGTTCCAGGAGACCGCAACAGACCACGACTATTTCTGAAGAGAAAGCCGGGCTCATCTGAATACATCAATGCTTTGTATATCAATGTATGTATTTCAACCTTCTACTTCAAATATCAACCACCTCTTTTGAATTGGAGGTTATTGTTGTTGTATGAGGATGTGCGTCTGGTCTGTGTGTGTCTGTCCGTCCGTCTGTGTGTATGTACAGTGTAACATAACAATGTGTTGTTACACTTTGTGGAGAGTAGATGATGTGCGTCTGGCTGGTTGGCTGGCTGGCTTGCTCGTGAATATATGTTCGACGGGACATCCGGGGTCTTCCTCCACAGATAATAGCTGGAGAGTCGCTGTATGGCATAAGCTGTTGGTGCAACGTTAAACTTCAAAATGAAGCAAACAAATAAACACTATGCTTCCAATAGTTCCCATCCACCTCAGCACCTGGCACTCAGCACCCAACACACGGCACTCGGCACTCAGCACTCGACACTCGGCACCCGGCACTCAGCACCCAACACCCGGCACTCAGCACCCAGCACTCAGCTCTCGGCACTCGGCACCCGGCAATCGGCCCCCGGCACTCAGCACTCAGTACCCAGCACTCAGCACCCAGAACCGGGCATTCAGTACCCAGCACCCAGCACTCAGCACCCAGCACCCGGCACTCGGCACCCAGCACCAGCACCCATAACCCAGCACCCATACCCAGCACCCAGCACTCACACCCAGCACACGCACTCGGCACCCTGCACTCGGCACCTCAGCACTCGGCACCCGGCACTCGCACCGGCCCGCCCTCAGGCAAGACGACCCAGCACTCGGCCCCAGCACTCGGCAACCCATAGCTCACACCACCCAGCACTCTTCAAAGAAAACACCCAGACGCCGCCCTCGGCACCCGGCAGCACTCGGAACCCACCCCCGGCCACCACCAATCACCGAACAACACCACGGCACCAGCACACAACCAACGCCCACTCGGCACCAAGATCTCGGAACACGCAGTCAACTCAGCACCCGCACTCGGCACTCAGCACTTGCCACCCAGCACTAAGCTCCCGGCACTCAGCACCCAGCACTCAGCACCCAGCACCCGGCACGAGCATCGGCACCAGCACCCAGCATCGCACTCAGTACCACTCAACGGCACTCAGCACCCAGCAGTCACACTCAGCACTCGCCACCGGCACTCAGTACCCAGCACCTGCACTCGGCACCCAGCACTGGGCACCCAGCACTCGGAACCCATACTCAGCACCCAGCACTCAGCAACCCGGCACACGCACTCGGCACCCTGACTCCCCCCCCGGCATCAGCACATCGGCCCGGCATCAGTACCAGCACGCCGCACTCAGCACCCGGTACTCAGCACTCGGCCACTCGGCACCCGGCACTCAGCACCCAGCACTCGGCACCGCGCACTCAGACCGGCACCCAGCACTCGGCCGTCAGTACCCAGCTTCAGCATCTGCACTCAGTACCCAGCATTCAGCACCCGCACTCAGCACTCGCACCCGCACTAGCACACAACAGCCACAACACTCCAGCACAATCGGCACCCAGCACTCGGCTCCCGGCACCCGGCATACGGCACCCGCCACTCGGCTCCCGGCACTCGGCACTCAGCACCCGGCACTCAATACCCAGCACTCAGCACCCGGACCTCAGTACCAAGCACCCGGCACTCAGCACTCGGCACCCAGCACTCGGCACTCGGCACTCGGAACTCGGCACCCAACACTCGGCACCCAGCACTCAGCACCCGGCACCCGGCACCCGGCACCCGGCACCCGGCACCCGGCATCATACCAGCACCAGCCCTCGGCCCCAGCCCCGGCACCGGCTCCGGCCCCGCCCTGGCTCCGGCCTCGGCACTCAGCCCAAACGAGACACACTCAATCCCAGCATCCGCCCCGGACTCAGTCCAAGCACCCGCACTCCGCATCGGCCCCAGCACTGGCACTCGCACTCGGACTCGGACCAAATCGGCACCCGCACGCCGCCCCTCGGCCCCCACCCCAAACCACACAAAAACAAAACACACCCCCAACCCTGTGGCACCCCACCGCACGTTCAGCAACACCCCCGGCACCCGTAAACACGGCACCCGGCACCCGGCACCCGGCACCCGGCACTCGGCACTCAGCACCCAGCCCCGGAGTCCCCTGTATTATATTGGTACACCCAGCCACGGAGTCCCCGGAGATATAATGGTACACTCGGCCACGTAGATATAATGGTACACACGGCCCTGCGTACTCATATCTTGTAACCCTCACGGCCACGGAGATATATTGGTCCACTCGCCACGGAGAATTCTGTGTACCTCGGCTACGGCGATATATTGGTACCTCGGCCACGGACACATATATGGTACACTCAATCGGCCCCGGCAACACATACAATTGACTACAGTCGGCCACGGAGATATAATGGTACACTCGGCCACGGAGATGTATTTGTACACTCGGCCACGGAGATATATTGGTACACTCGGCCACGGAGATATATTGGTACACTCGGCCACGGAGATATATTGGTACACTCGGCCACGGAGATATATTGGTACACTCGGCCACGGAGATATATTGGTACACTCGGCCACGGAGATATATTGGTAC
>JABXNX010000379.1:0-17855 GCA_014843695.1 Archivesica marissinica | reverse complement strand
AGCCCGGCTATAGATTAGGTTACAAGCACTAAGATATATAGAGTCAGAACAGGAGTCACTCTCCAGCATCGCCGTCTTACGGAAGTGGTCTAGCTGCCAGATCCGTGTATATGCTGCTGCAGGATGACCAACAGTGAGGAGGGTAACCGTATGAAGAGCCGTTCAGAAAGAAGAGACCACCAGGACTTGTCACCCTGCAGAGCAAGCTGCCTCCTCCAGTTGTCGTTTTATCGTACCATCACCGAATACTAACACTCTACACCTCTACAGACACTTCACAAATAATCGATGCACGAATCTAATCATTTGAGAATGCTCCCCCACATGGTTCGCCGGCGGCGAGGATAAATAAACTTAGCTACTACTATTATGGTGGTTTTGCTTTTATTTATCGTCGCTACCGGTTACCCATATGAGAGAAACCTGAACAGATTAGTCATTTTAAAGTTTGAAGGATAGTTCAATGAAACAGACAGTATCCGGCATCTGGTTCTTTTACGTGCACGGTGTAAAATACCGACACAATACCTCGGTTTAAAGTCCCATCTGAAAGAATGTTAATATTATTAGCCAGGCGGGTGATCGAACCTGCGATCACTGGATTCACAGTCCAACGTGTAGACCAATTGGACTACTGACTCGTCTATAACGGATATGATGTATTCCAATGGGAATTTAAATTACCTCAAACAAGTTCTTACAGCTTTTGACTAATCGCTCTCGAGACGTCATTCCTGATGGACTCCATCGCAATGAGAGGGGGGGCGAGAGAGAGAGAGAGAGGGAGAGAGGGGGCGAGAGAGAGAGAGAGAGAGAGAGAGAGGGGAGGGGAGAAGTGATAATGTAGATTTAAGTGTCTTGCCTAAGCACACCACCACCGTTGTTCTAGTGTGGCTCGAACTCACAACCCATTGGTTACGAAACAAAAACCGTATCAATTACCCCGCTTAGAATCGATCGAACAATGGTCTTGCATGCTGCCTCTCGGACTACTTTGTTCCCGGGTTGTCTCGGAAGAATGCGGATATCCAGGATGACCTTCAGACAAATGTTCATAATAGCACTTCCAATATTTACATCGCTCTTGTATTTCCTTTGATGAACGTATGTGCCCTGATTGTATACATTATCGAATGAGGGTTCCCAACTAATGATATGCAGCTGACATGCGCACTCGAAGTTACGGGCATGCGCATTCACAGTGTTATGCAGCGTTCTTCGCGAGAAAAGGTGCGTGTTACTTTTTACGTTGTTCCAAGGATGATATATTTACCTGTTCCGGCACACGGTAAGTTGCAAATCTGGACTAAAACATGTTAAATGCAAAGTGTGCTATATTTTCTTTATGCCATTGAAAAGAATAATTAATGTAAATATAAGTACATGTAAATACCAAATATTTGTATAATTGGTGGTTTGCTAATATGCTATGATTGACCAGCACAACATTACTTGTGCATTATTTTTCCATTTGAAGAAAACAAGCAAATACTACTGCAAAATGCTCAAGAGTAACAAAACAATAGCCCCGTAATGTTGCTGATGACTGGCTATGCAGGATCATCCGTTCATAGGACGATGCACGCCGGCCTTCAATCATGGGAACATTACAAATGGCCTTCCATTCAGACACGTGCGAAGTCATCAACATCTGCACTAAGAGGCACCCAATCCATGCATATGTAACCTACATCATTCACTTAACTCGATTAAAGTCAACAAAACAATGTAAATTATCTTAAAAAAGTTTAAGCTTTATTTATGTTACGATTGCGAAGCAAGTTCTAACAATTTATATTAATGACTCTCGTTGGCGCGGATGCAAGCGTAAATGTGGTCATTCGTGTGGGAGGAAACCGTATTACCCGGAGAAAACCCATCTGTCCGATATGGCGACCACCGTACCATCTCATATACTTCCCGGTCCGAGGATCGAACCCGGGTTGCATTGGTGAGAAGCGAGCGCGCTAACAACTGCGCTAATCGGACAGCCACAAATTATCTTGGAGTAACCATCTCAAGCATTTCCTGGCAACAACTGATAATGTAACCAAGAAGGCAAACTCTATCATGTCCTTCATCCGAAGAAACATCGGACTACGATCAAGACCTGCGAGAACCAAAGCAACTACCTTCAGGATATACTCGTATGTTCGCCTCAACTGTCTGGTACCATCATCCCGAAAGTTACATTACCTAATTAGAAATTAGAAATCAGCGGAGACCTACTAGGTTTGTGATGAACGACTACTCCCGAACCAGCAGTGTTACCGACATGCTCCGTGACTTGAAAACTGGGACATCATGCAGCACCGGAAGAACTACACACGTTCAACCATGCTCTTGAAGATATGGAACAACTTCATCCGGATCCATCATTATGAACTGCCAGAACCACACGGGGGAATAACCAAAGTTATAGTCAGAATAGAGCAAGAACCATGATCTATCAGATAAGCTTCTTCCCAGCAACCATCGTATGCAGTGTGGAATAACCAGTCCCAAGTCTCGGTTGACCAGCTCACACTGGAAGGCTTCCACTCGGACATTGCCAACCAACACTCCCACTATATATGAGAGATTTATAAGCCAGTATTTACACAACTGCACATAGATTAACCTGTATTTGCCAGTTATGACTGCTACGTGTTTATATAAATAGTATCATACTTCGAGTATACTCATGTCATAGTGCAGCAAGGCAATCACTAGAGCTGATGGTGAGGTGAACAACAGGGCAACGATGGCCTGCTTTACACGAACGAGTCTATACCTTGCATGTCATATACTATTTTTAGTCATCTTACACCAATGAAAACGCAGAAGAAGAACGTGTTTCCAAGATAAACGTGCAGTGGAAAGAAACTAAGTCCCATACTGGTTTGTTGACGGACATCGACACACTATTATAAAGTTGGTATTATAATTAGTGTACGTATTTTTCTGAATCGGATCATTGGTTTTAGAGAAGACGATATTTACAATTGTTTCTAAGTCTGCATCGGTAACCAGTGCCATGCACTTTCGATACCACGTTCGATAAACCATACCAAGCTTCGAGTGAACACGTTCTTGATTTGAGAGATATCGATTGAAGGAAGTTGTTGACAAACATACGTGTAAACGATTGACACAGTGTTCGTGTTTAGACATGTTGTGTTTCTAACAACATGATTGCTGCCACGTCGTAATTATATAGATTTAAAATTCTCTCCGAAATTGTTGTTCGAATAAATGTTTGTCGTAGAGATAAAAAAATATATTCGACACCCTGTGTCGACATATCTGTATATTACTAGCACACTTGGTATTTCCACATAATCCCGTCTTTATCTAAGAAGAATCCCTTGAAAATGTTACGTTCAATCTTCGTCCATTTCCCCTCGGCCTCCAGACGGTCCATCAGCGGTTCGAGTCGGTCTCGGTACTCGTCTACGGACTGTAAGTGCTGCTCCCGTGTAACAAGCACAATGCGACCACCTAAATCACAAGATTTTAACACGTACAATACGACCACCTAAATCACAATAGTTTAACACGTACAATACGACCACCTAAATCACAATAGTTTAACACGTACAATACGACCACCTAAATCACAATAGTTTAACACGTACAATACGACCACCTAAATCACAATAGTTTAACACGTACAATACGACCACCTAAATCACAAGATTTACAATACAATACGTCAATGGTGTACATAATATGTATTTATTTAACTGATGTGCTTTAAACATCGGGGATGGGGTATAGGTAGATAGATAGATTTTATTAGAACAAAAGGCAACATAACCATGAATACATACAATTACATGAAACAGATTACAATAGTACCAGTCAGTGATGTACCACATTGATTGTAAAAATATATAAATTTCAGACAATACAGCAACCTGATCTTTAAACATCTATACGAAACTATGCTGAAACTGACTGCTTCATTTACACATCAAAAAGGTTCAGTACGTATAATTAATTATACAGGTACAGGGGTACCACTGTCGGTCGCCAATGGCGAAAATATGTGGCGCAACTTTTCTCTTTTTTGTTGTTGTCAAATACATGGCTTCAAATATTAATCTGTGAACTATATGGCTCTTAGTTGGCTCCAAGTTTTTCAAATTGGCTCCAGTTTTGTGTCAATTGGTGGCAGAAGAGGCGCAGACAAAAGAGCAGACAGAGGGAACCCTTAATAAGTGACTCACTACACATCATACCTGACTTGTTTTAATGGTGTTAATATTGTATTAAATCGTTGAAATGTATGTGCTGTATAAATGTACATATATATATATATATAGAAGTATAATCATAGTTGCCGCCGTATCGTGTGTTCTCACTTACGGAGCATAATTATAGACAATAAGGCATAAGTATATATTCGTGCTATTAACGACACATATTGCATTCTAACTTCCTTGTATACAGTACATTATAATAGAAAGTGAAATTCATCTTCAAGTTTGTTACATTATGTGCATTTTTCTTTTCCTTTCTAGGAATTTAGCCATTCTCCCCAGTTCCTTCCCAGTTCACCATAAATAAGTTAATATAATGTAATATCTGGTGGAATCAGCGTCACATCAATGCGGACATGATGTCATTTTGTGTGTGCTATTTTTCAGATTTATTTATATATCTCGACTGGTACAGTAGTATGTGTCTACTTATTACTATGTATTAATAGGCAACGTTATGTGTTATTTGCCCGGAAAGAAAGTAAAAAACAAAGTATTCGAACTAACAGGACACACATGCATTTAGGGATAAATCGGACTTTACTTGACAAAGGGAGGTAATAGTAAAACCATTAGTTTGACAACATTTGTTGGACCTCCCCTCCTATATTACCAGTATGCAGAATGCAATGCGAAATTGGCTCTCGTTTGCACGGATGACCGACCACCGTGGAGGAAACTAGAGTCCCTGAGCTAACTAACTTATCCGATCAGGACAACTCCGTACTTTATCACAGAATTCCCAAACGAGGATCGAATATCGATTGCTTTGGTGGCGAGAAGCGAGCGGAATTGTAAATACATACACTAGTAAACTTCACACTAGTAAAAACTGCACACACAGAATGGCTGGTCAATAGTTTATTCCTCTGATCGATGTCTTGTACAATGTGTACACACTTGCTTTCATCCACAAAGAAATAATTGCACTCACAGGAAAATAAAACGATACTACATACATTAATATATTAATATGCTTGATACCTATAAAAGGTAATCGATGCTAAGGAAGAAGTTGTAGAAAGGGATGATACAGTCATGTCAGTAGTTCTAAATTGGATCTGGAATTTAAGTCCGTTAAACGTGTGTTTAACATGATCACCAATGCGATTTTTATGCTGATTGACAAACACATGTTGATCACCTTGTCCGGTTCGGCGACATATGGCTTGTTGAGAGACAAAGTGCCACCAACATACCCATCAAACGAGCGGAATTTGTTTGACGGCACCACGAGGTCTAAGACGTTTACTGCTTGTTGATGTGAGGAGTCGATGTGAGGAAGGTTTATTTGTTGGGGTTTAAAGACAACAGTGTAGCTCAGATAAGAGACGGATCTGTAGTCCAGTAGTAACACGATGGACTGGTAATCCAGGGATCGCAGGTTCGATCCACCGTCTGACCATAATAAAATTAATAGTCTTTCAGATGGGACATTAAACCGAGGTCTCGTGTCGGTGCTTTACACCGTGCACGTAAAGGAACCAGAGGAGACTCTGGAATGGGTCTCTCTCTGTCTGTATCATTGCACTATCCTCACAAAATCTAAAATGACTAATCTCTTCAGGAGGCGTCGCTCATATGGGCAACCGGTAGCGACGATAAATAAAAGTAAAACACACTCAGATGGTGAATCTCTCGCTATTATTGGTGGATGAAGACCAAGGGTGCAGAACAGCATTTCAGGCACGGACGGGCACCCGGGTAGTCCCACCGATCTTCCGCAAGCCAACTGGATATCGTCCTTACATGAAATAATTCGACCCCCCTGTGGTACTCGAACCTACAACGGCGAGGTGCAAGTTATTTGATGTACAACAATAACCACTCAGTCACGGCGGCCTTCGATTTGAAGAAGGTGATGCTGGTTCAAAATGGCATCTATAAAATAATTCATGTTGAAAACAAACCAAACACATGCTATATTTAGGAGTCTCTAGCTGGTTTTGTTGACTGAGTTATAGCATAAATTGTCTGTCACAGTAGTTAGTGATGCTAGCTATAAATGCATGAGGTTAGTAATTTAAATATGAAAGCGGCTACAGTATGGCAACGAATCAGACATATATATCACTTCGCCGTGCTTTTGGAGGATAGGGCAATTATACAGACAGAGACACATTCCGACAGAATCTCCACTGGTTCTTGTATGTGCACAGTGTAAAATCACCGACACGAGATCTTGGTTTAAAGTCCCTATCTGAAAGACTTTCAATATTATTAGGGTCAGACGGGGTTGCCCCTGGTTTCGCAGCCCAGCGTGTTAATCACGGGACACGTTTATAACGTTCTGACACGTTTATAACGTTCTTAGGATCTGACAACCCCGCATTTAGTAGTATTCTCAGATTGCCATTGCCTGGGTAACAGTCTGCCGATTTTTTACTTCTGGCAAAATGACATTATTATATAGTCCGGTAGCCAGATGGGATATTTCGACTGAACCTGGAAATTATGTATATAGTTCTTTTGTTGATTGATTTAGGTAGCAAAGGATATCCTCTTTCAGAATCTGCCGGGTATTATCAGAAACTCAATATTGCTAATGAACTCCGTGTTAAAAATATATGTATATGACTGACCAAGCAAAATATATCAACCCCTGTTCCAAGGTAAAGATTGACCACAAGCCGATGAAATCGTCGCCTACAAAATTGTGTAGCATAGCTTAAGGGAGACAAATGTGTAATATACATGTACAGGCAAATCAATAGAAGTATCCCGCATGGTATTTAGTAAAAGGAAGTTCCATGCAAAGACGAAGACAGATTGAAGTATACCTGGTTTCACAACACGAACCATCTCGTGCAATGCACTGCACGGGATGTGACCCTCTCCAAATCCGGCGCTGACCGTTAATAGATCATACGTATCTGGAAAGAAACAATTACATGAAGGCAGAGCATCAACGGTCCTAGAAACGCAGGGCCGTAGATACTGTTGGTAAAACATGTGACACACCCCATTTGATTTCAGATGTACTACCAGGGGTCAATATCAGGGGTCAATATTTGGCCCCGTCTTCTTTGTACTGTATATAAACCATATATGACATACACTAGTTAATTATATTTTACAGACGGATCTGTAGTCCAGAGGTTAACGCGTTGTACTAGTAATCAGGAATCGCAGGTTCGATCCACAGTCTGAAGCTAATACAATTAACTTTCAGATGGGACTTTAAATCAAGGTCTCGTGTCGGTGCTTTACACCGTGCATGTAAAAGAACCAGAGGAGACTCTGGAATGGGTATCTGCCTGATCATTTATAATTATACATGGATATAAGTATTAGTTCTTGCAGCTTATATCTTATTTCCTATGAAAGTTTTACTGGTTACTGTTCACATGTTTCATTATGCTATTTCATGTTTTAATTTGTTGAGGGCCTCATGGTAGATTTGACTTAATTGTTCAAATTAGTTCTCTGTTATTATTATATAACATATATCCATCCATCCTTACGTTCATATATCACGGAAGATAGTGATGGCAATTTGCATATGTCAAGGGTCAAAACACTTTGGACAATTGACCTATGCAAATTGTCACAACCATCTACCCTGCTATATGGCTGTAAGAAGTGATATCTTCTAGTGGTGATGCATACAATGACTGATGAACAATCTGATATATGCTTCTGAAAGGATGCTACTGACCAACATTGGAAGAATTCCTACCAATTACAGTTGTGAGGGGAAAATGATTTCAAGTCAACGACCATTACCGCTTGCGGAGGCCCTTCTCATTATAAGTAGTTATTTGCATTTGATGACCGACACCCGGCGATCCGCCATTATCAAAGATTCACCTAACTCGCTGAGTCAAGATATACTTACTTGCTTCTATATCCAAATGTGTATCCGTTATAAAATCGCAGATATATCTTTCGTACAGATTATTTTCTTTGGCTTTGTCTAACATTCCTTGAGACGGATCCAGGGCGTCAATGTGCTGGAACCCACGCAACTTTAGCTGGAACAGAGTGAATGTCGCGCAGTTACCTCGTATCTGTGTGTGAATATACAGTCAACCCTGCCCTAAGCAGCCAACCAATGGAATCACAGAAAGTGGCTGCTTAGCACAGATGGTTGTTTAATAGAGGGATAATATATAATAAAACAACATATTAGGAATGTGGAAATAAGCTGGTTAATACAGGTTGGCTTCTTAACGGTGGTGACGTTTGTGGAAGTCGTGATTGCGCTGTGATAGCACGGTCGCTTCAGGTGTGAACTGCCCGAGTTCGTGCCCTGTTGGCGCCGTTACGATTGTGCCCATATGCAAGGCATTTAAATTCCACATATCTCTTCTCTCTCACTCGTGACGATGGATTCCATCAGAAATGAGGTCTCGTACGTGATTAATGTAAGTTGTAAGAACTTGTTTCGCAATCGAGCTAAGTTAAATTTGTATAAACTAATGGAGGTGATCATTAGCACAAGTTGTTACGATGCTTTTCATTTTCATATACAATGCAATATAAAAGGTTTATGCTACATTTGTTCATTCAATTACAATGCATGTTTCCGTTATATGTACTATATCTGTAAACTTGAAAACAAAATTAAACTATACACTTTACGCGCGTTTACCTGAACAGCGCACATGCCCGTTCCAGCTGCTACATCGAACACCTTAGCATTGGCCCTCTGTTCATCCGTCAGTCCCTCTGCCGCCTCAGTCGCCGTGACAATGGGCGAGTTGTACACGTCCTCTGGTAACTCCTGCAACATGTACAGCATGTACGTGACATGGTCGCAGATCGTCATGTACAGTGATGCAAGCATAAGAGAAAATATCAAGTACAAGTTAAGTTTTCCTCATTTCATAGTGAGGTTCTATAATAAAATCAAATTATACAGTTAAACTTGCTCGAAATACCACTTGTATTAAGAGACTTTTTCCGTTCCTATTTCTATTTCTAAGGAACAAATTAGCCTGTATTAAGATACCGTTCCTGGTTAGAGACCGCTTTTTGCCCATCATGTTGGTGGTCTGTAAGTTTGACTGTATATAGGTCAGAGGACGTAATTAACGCGAAGAAATAGTTTTCGTCCTGAACTAGAAATGTACATTGTACACATTTAGTATTCAAGTTTCTTTCAGTTCAATTCATATCATCTTGAAAGTCGGTTCAGGCTATAAAATAATCCGGACAATCTCGTCATATATATACTACACTTGCTCCTGGACTAGCGTTAACTGGGTTCTCTGGTAATCATATCATGTCATATTGTGTTCTGTTAGGCCCAGTGTGGTATAATACAGACTTCAGGAAGGCTATGGTACTATGCCGCGATGCTATCTGTATCCCATAGCCATAAGTGGCTCACTGGTTCCATCGCCGCGGATTGGTGATAAGCGGTTAAATACGATGCCAATGACACGATGACACGATGTCGATGGCGCGATGTACAATCGACATCGCACCAGCATCATCGTAATCATTTAATCATCGTACCATCGCGTCATCGTAATCATTTAATCATCGTACCATCGCGTCATCGTACCACGCCGTCATACAATTTAGCAGCTAATGGTATAAACGTGCGTGCATCTTGTCCTCCAATTTCAAAAAGGAAATTTCATGCCGGATTTGGTCATGTGCTATTTATTGGAAGAAAATATGCTAAAATACATGGCCCCATTAAGTCACATGACCCCATTAATGACCAAATAAACAATAACACTGCATTCTATGCTTTAACATTTAGACAAGTTCCAATGGTTATGTTAAAGTATGTTTGATTTTGGTTACATTTAGCATACTGCTGTATATATATTCCATTTATGTCAAGCCCTATAATAGCTGGAACCTGGCATGTTTTCCCGGGCAGGCTTAGCCGACCTAAGCGGTTAACAGGTACTAAGCAATGTCTGTAAGGTGCCTTGCTCAAAGACACTATGTGTCGTGACCGAGTATCAAACCCGGAACCCCTGGACCCAAAATCACTCTATTACTGAACCACGGACTCCACTGATAACCGTAACCATAGTTTTAAAGAATTCAGAAACAATTAGAAACCAAATATTATTAATTAAATTAAATGTTGCGGTTTGCCCCAAAAAACACAAACATATTTTCTTATGATGTCACAAACGCTGTATACGAATTCCGGACATGTCATAAATAAAACCCACTTCCCTTTTATCAGAACATTTGTAAATGGCATTATGTAAAACGTATTTTTATAATTTTGTATTTGTGTGTTACATGCAAATGAAACAAGACGCGCCGTATACCATGACGATGACGCCGCTGCTGTGCTGTACATAGAACAATATTCAAGAAAAGGAACACATACTATATTATTAGGGCCGTATTCCAGCCGATCTGGCGGTAATCCATCAATGTTTTACTAAATAGCGGGATACTGTACACGTGTATAAATACGCCAATGGTACTAACCATACGAGTTTGTTTAAACATATTTTGTTGCTTTCAAATAACATACATATACACATACTGCGCAATAATTGTTCAACAAATGAAATGTAACGACTATTATGCGAGTGAAACTATTATAATTTAGAAGCAAATGTGTTGGGTCACACGTTTTACCAACATTAGTGACGACCCCCTTATATCAAGAAGATGTAACAGAATGAGCAGACTTTTTCTATGATTCTTTAGAAGTAGCGTACATAGTTATTGGACAAATGATTTATTGATAGCTATGTAAAAAATGTAAAGAAAAATAGGAAAGACAAACAATCTATTTTTTAACAAAAGACATACGAGTCAGACTAAAGCGGACAATATAAATACTGTGTTTGAAACATACCACCATAGTGACATTGATACATGAGCTTACAATCATAATTAGTTACAATAATTGTTGTAAACATGTCCGCGCATAATGTGTCGTCCTTAATGGAATACTCATATTGAAATGACTGACACAAATTCTATTTAATAATAATAATAATAATAAAGACTTTATTTAACGAGAGTACTCATTTAACAAAAGTTAATCTACCATGAGGCCCTCAACATATATACAATCAAATGCAATCAAAAGATTGTTATCATGTACTTGTATTCGTTTTGAACCAGTATTTTAGATAGTGTTTCAGTTAAGTAATCACACGAACGACAATTATAATGTAGCTTCCACTTGAAACATTATTTTCTTTTGACTATGACCCCCCCCCCCCCGTTCGAATATCCCATTAGATCCGTATTTCTGTGGAAGTCGTGATAGCGCAGTGGCTGAGCGTTCGCTTCAGGCGCGAAAGGTCCGGAGTTCGAGCACCGCTGGAGTCGTTACGATTGTGCCCTTAAGCAAGGCATTTAAATACCGCGTTGCCTCCTCTCTCTCCCTCGTGGCGATGGGTTCCATCAGGAATGAGGTCTCGAGAGTGATTAATATAAGTTGAAAAAACTTGTTTCGCAATCGAGCTAAAATAAATTTGTAGAAACTAAATCCGTATTTCCGTAATTAATCACAATAGTAAACACATGAATGTGCGTAAATCACCGTTACATCTCATTTCCTACGAAAGGTTTACTGGTTACTATTTACATGTTTCATTATGCTATTTCATGTTTTAATTTGTTGAGATCCTCATGGTAGATTGACTTAATTGTGCAAATGAGTTCTCTCGTTAAATAACATCTTTATTATTATTATTTAACAAGTTTTTGTTTGCATTTCTGACACGTATCTGAAAAGGGAAACTAGTATACGGCGGAAGTTAAGCTTTCCGAGGAGGAGTATGATCCTGCGTAATCCTATTAGACTTCAGTAAGGCTTTCGATAAGGTCAATCACGAGAAAGTACTACTAAAAATGCATGAATATGGAGTCAGAGGTCAAACATTAAGGTGGATTAAGAGATTTCTAGATAATAGACTCCAGTCAGTTGTCCTTAATGGTACTAGTTCAGAGGCCATTCCGGTGTCCTCTGGAGTCCCACAGGGATCCGTACTTGGACCCCTGCTTTTCCTAGCCTACATAAATGACCTCCCACAAAACATCAGTTCCAAAGTCCGCATCTTTGCAGATGATACTGCAGTATATCTATCACTGACATCTGCAAATGAATCGGTCACACTCCAAAATGATCTTAAGAGATTAGAAGAGTGGGAGTTGGAGTGGGACATGGAATTTAACCCCTCCAAATGTCAAGTTATCCACGTCACCAGAAGGAAACATCCTATTCCCAGCAATTATAAACTCCATGGAGTCCTACTTGAGTCGGTCACCTCAGCCAAATACCTTGGCGTGGATATCTCAAATAACCTGTCGTGGGACACCCACATAAAAAGGTCAACAAAGAAAGCAAACCAAACATTAGGATTTCTACGTAGAAACCTCCAGGTCAAATCTGAACCCCTTAAGACCATGGCTTACCAGACATTAGTGAGACCCCAGCTTGAATATGGCTCCGAGATCTGGTCGCCCCATACCCAAACATTGATAGACCAAATTGAAGGTGTCCAGCGAAGAGCAGCCCGTTGGATAAAGGCTGACTTCTATCGTACCTCTAGTGTTACAGACATGCTACATTCCCTAAATCTACGCAGACTAGATCAACGGCGTATTGACAATAGGTTATCCCTTATGTATAAAATTCATAATGATCTTGTTGCTATTCCCATTGAAAACTACCTAGTTCCCCTCTCCCGTCCTACTCGCCATTGCCATTCCTTAAGCTATAGGTTAATTACAGCAACTACAGACTACTACAAGTTCTCCTTCTTTCCAAGAACAATCTATCATTGGAACCACCTCCCTCCTGACAATTGTCCATCTCCATACCATAGAGCAATTCAATATGGCAGTTTGCCATATTGAACATGCCTGTCCCTAGTTGTTCTGCGTAGTGTGCAAAACCCCAATTTGCACGAAATATTTTACTATATAAGTTTATTTAAAGTCGCCACCGCATAAATGCATTTGGACGACTAAATTATCTAAGGTGATTAAATAGGTCTAAAAATAGTTAATAAACTATTAGAATTTCAATACTATGATGCTTAGAGGGCTAAGTGGGTTGCATTAATCTCAGAGTGTGTTCGGTTTTCATATCTCCCATCCCCGCTCGCACACGATTGTGTACCAACCGGGGTCGGAGGTAGACCGGGTGAACAAATTACCCGGTGCAATTACTAATTCTAAGAAGATTTAGACCTAAGTTGGTTAGTAAATTGTTTGTTAGTCCGTTCTATAGCCGATTTATACCGTATGTCCTTGGTGAGATAAAAACCGTGCAAATATTTGATTCTAAGTAGCATTCAAACCCGTGTAGAAGATAACAAGGACACACACTAGATTTTTGAAATGTGTGTTCTAAACAAAATAAGCAAGAAATTAGAAGGAGTGGACCAATGAGATATATGCATGGAACTCTGATTGATCCCAAAAATAAAAATAATAAACTAGTTTAACCATAACAGCAGATAAATAATATAGAGACAGGTTTGACCTTAATTAGGGATCTTCGGGTATATTTTTATATCAGCATACCCCATCACCAAAATGTATTTAGAGTAGGTGATTTATAATGGGTTGCATAAGGTAGAGAGATAGATTTAATAGGAAGAAGGAAGAAGGTAGAAGGACACTGTCTGTCAGAAGAGAATCAACAGCTCATAGGTGTGTCCTTCATATATCCCAAGATCCCTAATAATACATAGTCAAACCTGCAACATATAGGCTGCGTTGCCCGTTGAGGGCTGTACTAATAAATATCAATAAAGATATTGCTACGAAAATTAAAGGATAAGACCAGCAAAGAAGAACGAGCGCACAGGAATGTGCACTGTATGACCTCTGCAAATGTAAACAAACAATTGAAAATTTTACGTTTGCGTGAACGAGAAAGAGATATGGCAGGTGCCCGTTGTATAGTGCACAGCAGTATCGAGGTTGCTACGAAGATTAAAATTCATGGACTATCTTAATATGTATCTGTACTAAGATATTTAGTTGATTGATCCCAAGTACATATAGTTACTACCAGTCATACAGATATATAACTGGTAGTAAAATATCTTCCATAGTTATGGAAAATGTCAACATGATAGAGAACTTCACCTATCACAAACGACTAAACCGTTAGAGGTATCAGCCTACTATGATGTTTGGTCAACTTTTTTAACATATATAAGTATCACCAAACTAAACTATCATGGGTTGCCCCTAAAAATATTTACATAAACTAATTCCATAGTAGGTTGTACAATGTGTGATATGTGTACCAACAAAATAATACCCCCCCTATATACCCCCGTGTACTGGGATCATAAAAATTACATCTAAAAAAGGCGGCTTAACCCCTGAGTGACAACATTTAAAAATAGTGTGATAAAATACACTTCCGTACAAACAACGGTCACCTTCGTAGGGCCTTTAAAATTACATTTTAAATATAAAAAACAATCAGTTCTTGGCTATTTACAATAAAACTTAGTCACACAGGGGAATGCCAAACTAATAAAAATTAGCGATCGCTCGCGAGACGAAGATTTCATGGCAGGAGTACCGGTTCCGTTGTTTACTCGGTGATTTCGGAGACTGACTGGCCGCACGCAGTAATTGCTCATATAACTACTCAACCGGCCAGGTTACTCGTGCAACTTAAGGGTGTCTGATGACCTTAACTAAAGTTGAGGATGTTGTAGGGAGTCCTTGTTTGTCTAAAGTTTATTGTTAGGCTTATTCAGAACTTATGTATATTTAGAGATTAAGTTTTACAGTCTAATACCTACTGAAGTGGTATTAAGAGTAATGAAGAATTGTTATGAAAGACGTAAATTTGGGCTAATGACTAGTGTCATAGCATTTGGGCTTCAGTTTTAGAATTACTGAAGATTACTTCTTGAAGTTGATCAAACTTTGTTAACAGAATGTTAACTTTAATAAAAAATACTAAAAACTCTAGATAGTTTAATCAGATGATCATTAGATCATTGATTGAAATTACAAAATTTTGCAGTGTGGCTGCACAGAGTCGGTAAATAGAAATGTCCAACTGCATATTGAAACTTCAGATGGCATTTTTCCAAATACTGTGTTGATATAACAATTATGTGGTAGATATTCTACAGGATAGTGGGTTCAATGTACCAAAGTGTATAAAAATAATAATATCCATGTATGGTAGTGGAATTTACCAAATTACTATGGAAAATTTGTGATTTTGGATATTTCCTTGTGCCATAGGAGAAGGGCCTCAAGGTGAATACTGACAGGGCCTGGTCAGAATAATAGTTATGTCCAAGTCAATAACAATGTTACTAGTAGTGTAGAGAAGTCTTTAAAAAATTAAATTACAACCACCAGAAATTTGGTAGTTTTTGGCTGAATTTACAGAAATTAGACATTTCTGTCGTACTTTATTATGTAGGAAAGTTAGGGCCTCAATTCAACCACATGGTCAAGTTGAGTGTCCTAACAAGATGAATGAGGTTGATAATTACATAACCTTAACTTAGGAACTTGAGTATCTAATGAAGCATACTCATGTATAAGAATATTTAGGTTTAAGGTGAATATGTAGTTGTTGAGACTATACCAGGATGGTAATCCGCTCCAACTAAACATAATTAAAATTATCAGATAACATTTTTTTATATATATTGTACTAAGGACGTGATATTGAGGTAGTTAGGGTTCGAAATAGAACTTTACATGTAGATTATGAATATAAACCCTTTAAATTTTATTTTGACTTTAAAATTGACCAAAAACCGGCCAAAATTGTACAAATTGAGCATTTTGCTTATGACATAGCATAAGGGCCTCAATTTGAATATTGGTGGATCAAAGAAAATTTTGATGTTTGTTTTGAATAAACAACAATATGAAGTTACTAGAAAGTTATAAATATATAGGATTTATCAATCCTTGTTACAAAAAAATTTTAGATGAAAATATCCAGAATTTACCATTGTATAGAAGTAATCTTGTAGATCACTACCAATACAGTTTAAACTAGCTTTATTTTAGTTTTAGAGTTTCTTAGTCACAAAACACCGGCAGTATGGGCTTTACCCGGCCGGGCTGAGTCTACTGGTTGTTCTGCACGCAGTCATACTACCAATCCGGGTAATTTGGACCAGGGGCTCTGGGTCCCAATTTAAATTTATCAGACAAGTAAGTTCCCATATACATGTTTACAAGCTCGCTTGGGGATTTTCAAATATTAATTTGCTAAATACTATTGTTTTCTATGTAAGTGGTCACAGGGGGGAAAGGCGATTATGGATAGCTAGGGTAAGCTTAGCTATAAGGTAAAAAAAGAATTAGTAAAACAGGAGGGTCACTAATTTATATGATATAGGTTGTATATAGCAAAGTAATAGCTATTTATGAGCTATTGGTTTGACAGGGGCATAGCCAGAAATCTGTCTTAATAGTTTAGTTTGGGAGGTAGAGACGGTTTGTGTGGGTTTGGATTTTCCAGGTTGTTGTGGATTGTCCCACATTGGTTTACTTATTCCAATGATGTAGAATTGAAGTTGTTGTGATGTTTAAACAACCGGTATTTATGAAACTTACAATACTGAGTTGCAAGTGATGTTAACTCGAAAAGTCAACAATTGTATATTATACACTGATATAATATTGTATATATTTTATAACACCATACATAGAGGTGACGTGGTGTTTTTTGGTTGCTTAATGTACATTAGACACTGGTAATATGCATATTAATAGGTTGTGTCCATTAAACATTGAGTTGGTAGATTGTACCAAGTTTCATCTGAGTAGATGAATAATTAAAAGATACTCAGTGATTTGTACATCGATCTGTAAAAGCGATCGAGTTAAGTATATTAGAATACGAAAGCAGGTTTTGTGCTCGTATTGGCCCGTACAGAGCCCCTAAGATGAAATTTAAGTAAACTCTTTCATCTGGGGTCGGAAATTACTCATCTCAGGTGAGAAGCCTGCAATGGAATTGCTTTTCGAATGGGGCTCCGGTTGGGCCAATAACAGCACTACAGAAGGGTAAATTTATCCTTAAATTAATTTAATAACTGCAAATGTCCTCTAAATTTTGTCGGACATCTGACAGTCTAGAATGTACGTTTCCAGAGCTTTAAATACTGAGGTGCGGACAGCCTTGCTGGGGTTGAGTATTTTCTCAATTGAGAAAGTTTTATCAACCCCGGCAACTGCCGCCCGCAAGACAGCCCGATGAGTCTCGTGATAGCAACAGTCCAGCAGAAAATGTTCAGTAGTGTATCTGACATCGCACTTGGGACAAACCGGATCTAGCTTAAGTATATATTGTCCCAGGTTGCCTGGTAACAGGTTTGTCCCAAGTCTCAGCCGAGTGATGCACTTATCTATTCTTGAAGACCTAGAGTATTGCACCGGACGGCTGAACCCCACGGAGCTCCTTTTGTATGTGTGTTTGAAAGGCCTATCCAGGAGTGTCCGGCCCCAACGTAGCTTCGTTTGGGCCTTAACAATGGAGTAGATCTCCGTGGGTGCGAGCCTTACACTATTCTCCACATTAGTGTGCTCCAGGCCAGACTTGGCAGCCCTGTCCGCCAGCTCGTGTCCAGTGATACCAATATGTGCTGGACACCATGCTATGGTAACCTTGAGGTTTTGGTTCAAGCCCTCGTTGTATAACTTGACTATATCAGT
>JABXNX010000378.1:0-17871 GCA_014843695.1 Archivesica marissinica | reverse complement strand
AGTGAATAGTCAATTATAACAACAATATAGTGAATAGTTCATTATAACAACAAGATAGTGAATTGTCCATTATAACCACAAGATAGTGAATAGTCCATTATAACAACAAGATAGTGAATAGTCCATTATAACAACACTATAGTGAATAGTCCATTATAAGAACATGATAGTGAATAGTCCATTATAACAACAAGAGAGTGAATAGTCCATTATAACAAAAAGATAGTGAATAGTCCATTATAACAACACTATAGTGAATAGTCCATTATAAGAACATGAGAGTGAATAGTCCATTATAACAACAAGATAGTTAGTAGTCCATTATAACAACACGAGAGTGAATAGTCCATTATAACAACAAGAGAGTGAATAGTCCATTATAACAACAAGATAGTGAATAGTCCATTATAATAACAAGAGAGTGAATAGTCCATTATAACAACAATATAGTGAATAGTTCATGATAACAACAAGATAGTGAATAGTTCATAATAACAACACGAGAGTGAATAGTTCATTATAACAACAATATAGTGAATATTCCATTATAATAACAAGAGAGTGAATAGTTCAAGAGAGTGAATAGTTCATTATAACAACAAGAGAGTGAATATTCCATTATAACAACAAGAGAGTGAATAGTTCATTATAACAACAAGATATTGAATAGTTCATTATAACAGCAAGATAGTGAATAGTCCATTATAACAACAAGAGAGTGACTAGTGCATTATAACAACAAGATAGTGAATAGTCCATTATAATAACAAGAGAGTGAATAAGTGAATAGTCCATTATAACAACACTATAGTGAATAGTTCATTATAACAACATGATAGTGAATAGTCCATTATAACAACAAGAGAGTGAATAATCCATTATAACAACAAGAGAGTGAATAGTCCATTATAACAACAAGATGTGAATAGTCCATTATAACAACAATATAGTGAATAGTCCATTATAACAACAAGATAGTGAATAGTCCATTATAACAACAATAGAGTGATTAATCCATTATAACAACACGAGACTGAATAGTCCATTATAACAACAATATAGTGAATATTCCATTATAACAACAATATAGTGAATAGTCCATTATAACAACAAGATAGTGAATAGTCCATTATAACAACAAGATAGTGATTAGTCCATTATAACATCAAGAGAGTGAATAGTCCATTATAACAACAGGAGAGTGAATAATCCATTATAACAACAATATAGTGAATATTCCATAATAACAACAATATAGTGAATAATCCATTATAACAACAAGATTATGAACATTCCATTATAACAACAATATAGTGAATAGTCCATTATAACAACAAGATAGTGAATAGTCCATTATATCAACACTATAGTGATTAGTCCATTATAAGAACATGAGTGTGACTAGTCCATTATAACACAAAGAGAGTGAATAGTCCATTGTAACAACAATATAGTGAATAGTCCATTATATCAGCAAGATAGTGAATAGTCCATTATAACAACAAGAGAGTGACTAGTCCATTATAACAACAAGATTGTGAATAGTCCATTATACCAACAAGAGAGTGAATAGTCCATTATAACAACACTATAGTGAATAGTTCATTATAACAGCATGATAGTGAATAGTCCATTATAACAACAAGAGAGTGATTAGTTCAGTATAAGAACATGAGTGTGAATAATCCATTATAACAACAAGATAGAGAATTGTCCATTATAACAACAATATAGTGAATAGTTCATTATAACAACAAGATAGTGAATAGTCCATTATAACACCAAGATAGTGAATAGTCCATTATAACAACAAGATAGTGAATAGTCCATTATAACAACATAATAGTGAATATTCCTTTATAATAACAAGAGAGTGAATAGTCCATTATAACAACAAGATAGTGAATAGTTCATCATAACAACATGAGAGTGAATAGTTCAGTATAACAACAAGAGAGTGAATAGACCATTATAACAATAAGAGAGTGAATAATCCATTATAACAACAAGATAGTGAATATTCCATTATAACAACACGATAGTGAATATTCCATTATAACAACAATATAGTGAATAGTTCATTATAACAACACTATAGTGAATAGTCCATTATAACAACAATATAGTGAATAGTCCATTATAACAACAAGATTATGAATATTCCATTATAACAACACTATAGTGAATAGTCCATTATAACAACAATATAGTGAATAGTCCATTATAACAACAAGATAGTGAAAAGTTCATTATAAGAATATGAGTGTGAATAGTCCAGTATAACAACAAGATAGCGAATAGTTCATTATAAAAACAAGAGAGTGAATAGTCCATTATAACAACAAGATAGTGAATAGTTCATTATAACAACAATATATTGAATAGTTCATTATAGCAACAATATATTGAATAGTTCATTATAACAGCAAGATAGTGAATATTCCATTATAACAACAAGAGAGTGAGTAGTCCATTATAACAACAAGATAGTGAATAGTCCATTATAATAACAAGAGAGTGAATAGTCCATTATAACAACAAGATAGTGAATAGTTCATTATAACAACAAGAGAGTGAATAGTTCATTATAACAACATGAGAGTGATTAGTTCATTATAACAACAATTTAGTGAATAGTCCATTATAACAACATGATAGTGAATAGTCCATTATAACAACAAGATAGTGAATAGTCCATTATAACAACAAGAGAGTGAATAGTCCATTATAACAACAAAATAGTGAATAGTCCATTATAACAACAAGATAGTGAATAGTCCATTATAACAACACTATAGTGAATAGTCCATTATAAGAACATGAGTGTGAATAGTCCATTATAACACAAAGAGAGTGAATAGTCCATTATAACAACACGATAGTGAATAGTCCATTATAACAACACTATAGTGAATAGTCCATTATAAGAACAAGATAGTGAATAGTCCATTATACCAACAAGAGAGAGAATAGTCATTTATAACAACACTATAGTGAATAGTTCATTATAACAACAAGATAGTGAATTGTCCATTATAACAACAAGATAGTGAATAGTTCATTATAAACACAAGAGAGTGAATAGTCCATTATAACACCAAAATAGTGAATAGTCCATTATAACAACACGAGCGTGAATAGTTCATTATAACAACACGAGACTGAATAGTTCATTATAACAACAAGAGAGTGAATAGTCCATTATAACAACAAAATAGTGAATAGTCCATTATAATAACAAGAGAGTGAATAGTCCATTATAACAACAAGATAGTGAATAGTTCATCATAACAACATGAGAGTGAATTGTCCATTATAACAACAAGATAGTGAATAGTCCATTATAACAACAATATAGTGAATAGTCCATTATAAAAACATGATAGTGAATAGTCCATTATAACAACAAGAGAGTGAATAGTCCATTATAACACAAAGAGAGTGAATAATCCATTATAACAACAAGATATTGAATAGTCCATTATAACAACACTATAGTGAATAGTCCATTATAAGAACATGATAGTGAATAGTCCATTATAACAACAAGATAGTGAGTAGTCCATTATAACAACACGAGAGTGAATAGTCCATTATAACAACAAGATAGTGAATAGTCCATTATAATAACAAGAGAGTGAATAGTCCATTACAACAACAATATAGTGAATAGTTCATGATAACACAAAGAGAGTGAATAATCCATTATAACAACAAGATATTGAATAGTCCATTATAACAACACTATAGTGAATAGTCCATTATAAGAACATGATAGTGAATAGTCCATTATAACAACAAGATAGTGAATAGTCCATTATAATAACAAGAGAGTGAATAGTCCATTACAACAACAATATAGTGAATAGTTCATGATAACAACAAGAGAGTGAATAGTTCATAATAACAACACGAGAGTGAATAGTTCATTATAACAACAATAGAGTGAATAGTCCATTATAATAACAAGAGAGTGAATAGTTCGAGAGAGTGAATAGTTCATTATAACAACAAGAGAGTGAATATTCCACTATAACAACAAGAGAGTGAATAGTTCATTATAACAACAAGATATTGAATAGTTCATTATAACAGCAAGATAGTGAATAGTCCATTATAACAACAAGAGAGTGAATAGTGCACTAAAACAACAAGATAGTGAATAGTCCATTATAATAACAAGATAGTGAATAGTCCATTATAACAACAAGATAGTGAATAGTTCATTAAAACAACATGATAGTGAATAGATCATTATAACAATAATAGCGTGAATAGTTCATTATAACAATAATAGCGTGAATAATTCATTATAACAACAAGATAGTGAATAGTTCATTATAACAGCAAGATAGTGAGTAGTCCATTATAACAACAATATAGTGAATATTCCATTAAAACAACAAGAGAGTGAATAGTCCGTTATAACAACAAGAGAGTGAATAATCCATTATAACAACAAGAGAGTGAATAGTCCATTTTAACAACAAGATGTGAATAGTCCATTATAACAACAATATAGTGAATAGTCCATGATAACAACAAGATAGTGAATAGTCCATTATAACAACAAGAGAGTGAATAATCCATTATAACAACACGAGAGTGAATAGTCCATTATAACAACAATATAGTGAATATTCCATTATAACAACAATATAGTGAATAGTCCATTATAACAACAAGATAGTGAATAGTCCATTATTTATAACAACAAGATAGTGAATAGTCCATTATAACATCAAGAGAGTGAATATTCCATTATAACAACAAGAGAGTGAATAATCCATTATAACAACAATATAGTGAATATTCCATTATAACAACAAGATAGTGAATAGTCCATTATAACAACAAGATAGTGAATAGTCCATTATAACAACACTATAGTGAATAGTCCATTATAAGAACATGAGTGTGAATAGTCCATTATAACACAAAGAGAGTGAATAGTCCATTATAACAACAATATAGCGAATAGTCCATTATAACTGCAAGAGAGTGAATAGTCCAGTATAACAACAAGATAGTGAATAGTTCATTATACCAACAAGAGAGTGAATAGTCCATTATAACAACACTATAGTGAATAGTTCATTATAACAGCATGATAGTGAATAGTCCATTATAACTACAAGAGAGTGAATAGTCCATTATAACAACAAGATAGTGAATAGTCCATTATAACTACAAGAGAGTGAATAATATATTATAACTACAAGAGAGTGAATAGTCCATTATAACAACAAGATAGAGAATAGTCCATTATAACAACAAGATAGAGAATAGTCCATTATAACAACAATATAGTGAATAGTCCATTATAACAACAAGAGAGTGAATAGTCCATTATAACAACAAGATTATGAATATTCCATTATAACAACACTATAGTGAATAGTCCATTATAACAACAATATAGTGAATAGTCCATTATAACAACAAGATAGTGAATAGTCCATTATAACACAAAGAGAGTGAATAGTCCATTATAACAACAATATAGTGAATAGTCCATTATAACAGCAATATAGAGAATAGTCCATTATAACAACAAGATAGTGAATAGTCCATTATAACAACAAGATAGTGAAAAGTCCATTATAACAACAAGAGAGTTAATAGTCCATTATAACAACAATATAGTTAACAGTTCATTATAACAGCAAGATATTGAATAGTCCATTATAACAACAAGAGAGTGAATAGTTCATTATAAGAATATGAGTGTGAATAGTCCAGTATAACAACAAGATAGCGAATAGTTCATTATAAAAACAAGAGAGTGAATAGTCCTTTATAACAACAAGATAGTGAATAGTTCATTATAACAACAATATATTGAATAGTTCATTATAGCAACAATATATTGAATAGTTCATTATAACAGCAAGATAGTGAATATTCCATTATAACAACAAGATAGTGAATAGTCCATTATAATAACAAGAGAGTGAATAGTCCATTATAACAACAAGAAAGTGAATAGTTCATTATAACAACAAGAGAGTGAATAGTTCATTATAACAACATGAGAGTGATTAGTTCATTATAACAACAATTTAGTGAATATTCCATTATAACAACATGATAGTGAATAGGCCATTATAACAACAAGATAGTGAATAGTCCATTATAACAACAAGAGAGTGAATAGTCCATTATAACAACAAAATAGTGAATAGTCCATTATAACAACAAGATAGTGAATAGTCCATTATAACAACACTATAGTGAATAGTCCATTATAAGAACATGAGTGTGAATAGTCCATTATAACACAAAGAGAGTGAATAGTCCATTATAACAACACGATAGTGAATAGTCCATTATAACAACACTATAGTGAATAGTCCATTATAAGAACAAGATAGTGAATAGTCCATTATACCAACAAGAGAGAGAATAGTCATTTATAACAACACTATAGTGAATAGTTCATTATAACAACAAGATAGTGAATTGTCCATTATAACAACAAGATAGTGAATAGTTCATTATAAACACAAGAGAGTGAATAGTCCATTATAACACCAAAATAGTGAATAGTCCATTATAACAACACGAGCGTGAATAGTTCATTATAACAACACGAGACTGAATAGTTCATTATAACAACAAGAGAGTGAATAGTCCATTATAACAACAAAATAGTGAATAGTCCATTATAATAACAAGAGAGTGAATAGTCCATTATAACAACAAGATAGTGAATAGTTCATCATAACAACATGAGAGTGAATTGTCCATTATAACAACAAGATAGTGAATAGTCCATTATAACAACAATATAGTGAATAGTCCATTATAAAAACATGATAGTGAATAGTCCATTATAACAACAAGAGAGTGAATAGTCCATTATAACACAAAGAGAGTGAATAATCCATTATAACAACAAGATATTGAATAGTCCATTATAACAACACTATAGTGAATAGTCCATTATAAGAACATGATAGTGAATAGTCCATTATAACAACAAGATAGTGAGTAGTCCATTATAACAACACGAGAGTGAATAGTCCATTATAACAACAAGATAGTGAATAGTCCATTATAATAACAAGAGAGTGAATAGTCCATTACAACAACAATATAGTGAATAGGTCATGATAACACAAAGAGAGTGAATAATCCATTATAACAACAAGATATTGAATAGTCCATTATAACAACACTATAGTGAATAGTCCATTATAAGAACATGATAGTGAATAGTCCATTATAACAACAAGATAGTGAGTAGTCCATTATAACAACACGAGAGTGAATAGTCCATTATAACAACAAGATAGTGAATAGTCCATTATAATAACAAGAGAGTGAATAGTCCATTACAACAACAATATAGTGAATAGTTCTTGATAACAACAAGAGAGTGAATAGTTCATAATAACAACACGAGAGTGAATAGTTCATTATAACAACAATAGAGTGAATAGTCCATTATAATAACAAGAGAGTGAATAGTTCAAGAGAGTGAATAGTTCATTATAACAACAAGAGAGTGAATATTCCACTATAACAACAAGAGAGTGAATAGTTCATTATAACAACAAGATATTGAATAGTTCATTATAACATCAAGATAGTGAATAGTCCATTATAACAACAAGAGAGTGAATAGTGCACTAAAACAACAAGATAGTGAATAGTCCATTATAATAACAAGAGAGTGAATAGTTCATTATAACAATAATAGCGTGAATAGTTCATTATAACAACAAGATAGTGAATAGTTCATTATAACAGCAAGATAGTGAGTAGTCCATTATAACAACAATATAGTGAATATTCCATTAAAACAACAAGAGAGTGAATAGTCCGTTATAACAACAAGAGAGTGAATAATCCATTATAACAACAAGAGAGTGAATAGTCCATTTTAACAACAAGATGTGAATAGTCCATTATAACAACAATATAGTGAATAGTCCATGATAACAACAAGATAGTGAATAGTCCATTATAACAACAAGAGAGTGAATAATCCATTATAACAACACGAGAGTGAATAGTCCATTATAACAACAATATAGTGAATAGTCCATTATAACAACAAGATAGTGAATAGTCCATTATAACATCAAGAGAGTGAATATTCCATTATAACAACAAGAGAGTGAATAATCCATTATAACAACAATATAGTGAATATTCCATTATAACAACAATATAGTGAATAGTCCATTATAACAACAAGATAGTGAATAGTCCATTATAACAACACTATAGTGAATAGTCCATTATAAGAACATGAGTGTGAATAGTCCATTATAACACAAAGAGAGTGAATAGTCCATTATAACAACAATATAGCGAATAGTCCATTATAACTGTAAGAGAGTGAATAGTCCAGTATAACAACAAGATAGTGAATAGTTCATTATACCAACAAGAGAGTGAATAGTCCATTATAACAACACTATAGTGAATAGTTCATTATAACAGCATGATAGTGAATAGTCCATTATAACAACAAGAGAGTGATTAGTTCATTATAAGAACATGAGTGTGAATAGTCCATTATAACAACAAGATAGTGAATTGTCCATTATAACAACAAGATAGTGAATAGTTCATTATAACAACAAGAGAGTGAATAGTCCATTATAACACCAAGATAGTGAATAGTCCATTATAACAACACGAGCGTGAATAGTTCATTATAACAACACGAGAGTGAATCGTTCATTATAACAACAAGATAGTGAATAGTCCATTATAACAACAAGAGAGTGAATAGTCCATTATAACAACAAAATAATGAATAGTCCATTATAATAACAAGAGAGTGAATAGTCCATTATAACAACAAGATAGTGAATAGTTCATCATAACAACATGAGAGTGAATAGTTCAGTATAACAACATGAGAGTGAATAGTTCATTATAACAACAAGAGAGTGAATATTCCATTATAACACAAATAGAGTGAATAGTCCATTATAACAACAAGATAGTGAATAGTCCATTATAACAACACTATAGTGAATAGTCCATTATAAGAACATGATAGTGAATAGTCCATTATAACAACAAGAGAGTGAATAGTCCATTATAACACAAAGAGAGTGAATAGTCCATTATAACAAAAAGATAGTGAATAGTCCATTATAACAACAATATAGTGAATAGTCCATTATAAGAACATGAGAGTGAATAGTCCATTATAACATCAAGATAGTGAGTAGTCCATTATAACAACACGAGAGTGAATAGTCCATTATAACAACAAGAGAGTGAATAGTCCATTATAATAACAAGAGAGTGAATAGTCCATTATAACAACAATATAGTGAATAGTTCATGATAACAACAAGATAGTGAATAGTTCATAATAACAACACGAGAGTGAATAGTTCATTATAACAACAATAGAGTGAATATTCCATTATAATAACAAGAAAGTGAATAGTTCAAGAGAGTGAATAGTTCATTATAACAACAAGAGAGTGAATATTCCATTATAACAACAAGAGAGTGAATAGTTCATTATAACAACAAGATATTGAATAGTTCATTATAACAGCAAGATAGTGAATAGTCCATTATAACAACAAGAGAGTGACTAGTGCATTATAACAACAAGATAGTGAATAGTCCATTATAATAACAAGAGAGTGAATAAGTGAATAGTCCATTATAACAACACTATAGTGAATAGTTCATTATAACAACATGATAGTGAATAGTCCATTATAACAACAAGAGAGTGAATAATCCATTATAACAACAAGAGAGTGAATAGTCCATTATAACAACAAGATGTGAATAGTCCATTATAACAACAATATAGTGAATAGTCCATTATAACAACAAGATAGTGAATAGTCCATTATAACAACAATAGAGTGATTAATCCATTATAACAACACGAGAGTGAATAGTCCATTATAACAACAATATAGTGAATATTCCATTATAACAACAATATAGTGAATAGTCCAGTATAACAACAAGATAGTGAATAGTCCATTATAACAACAAGATAGTGAATAGTCCATTATAACATCAAGAGAGTGAATAGTCCATTATAACAACAGGAGAGTGAATAATCCATTATAACAATAATATAGTGAATATTCCATTATAACAGCAATATAGTGAATAATCCATTATAACAACAAGATTATGAATATTCCATTATAACAACAATATAGTGAATAGTCCATTATAACAACAAGATAGTGAATAGTCCATTATATCAACACTATAGTGAATAGTCCATTATAAGAACATGAGTGTGACTAGTCCATTATAACACAAAGAGAGTGAATAGTCCATTGTAACAACAATATAGTGAATAGTCCATTATATCAGCAAGATAGTGAATAGTCCATTATAACAACAAGAGAGTGACTAGTCCATTATAACAACATGATTGTGAATAGTCCATTATACCAACAAGAGAGTGAATAGTCCATTATAACAACACTATAGTGAATAGTTCATTATAACAGCATGATAGTGAATAGTCCATTATAACAACAAGAGAGTGATTAGTTCATTATAAGAACATGAGTGTGAATAATCCATTATAACAACAAGATAGTGAATTGTCCATTATAACAACAATATAGTGAATAGTTCATTATAACAACAAGATAGTGAATAGTCCATTATAACACCAAGATAGTGAATAGTCCATTATAACAACAAGATAATGAATAGTCCATTATAACAACAAAATAGTGAATAGTCCTTTATAATAACAAGAGAGTGAATAGTCCATTATAACAACAAGATAGTGAATAGTTCATCATAACAACATGAGAGTGAATAGTTCAGTATAACAACAAGAGAGTGAATAGTCCATTATAACAATAAGAGAGTGAATAATCCATTATAACAACAAGATAGTGAATATTCCATTATAACAACACGATAGTGAATATTCCATTATAACAACAATATAGTGAATAGTTCATTATAACAACACTATAGTGAATAGTCCATTATAACAACAATATAGTGAATAGTCCATTATAACAACAAGATTATGAATATTCCATTATAACAACACTATAGTGAATAGTCCATTATAACAACAATATAGTGAATAGTCCATTATAACAACAAGATAGTGAAAAGTCCATTATAACAATAAGAGAGTGAATAGTCCATTATAACAACAAGATAGCGAATAGTTCATTATAAAAACAAGATAGTGAATAGTCCATTATAACAACAAGATAGTGAATAGTCCATTATAACAACAATATATTGAATAGTCCATTATAACAACAATATATTGAATAGTTCATTATAACAGCAAGATAGTGAATATTCCATTATAACAACAAGAGAGTGAATAGTCCATTATAACAACAAGATAGTGAATAGTCCATTATAATAACAAGAGAGTGAATAGTCCATTATAACAACAAGATAGTGAATAGTTCATTATAACAACAAGATAGTGAATAGTTCATTATAACAACAAGAGAGTGAATAGTTCATTATAACAACAATATAGTGAATAGTCCATTATAACAACAAGATAGTGAATAGTCCATTATAACAACAAGATAGTGAATAGTCCATTATAACAACAAGAGAGTGAATAGTCCATTATAACAACAAAATAGTGAATAGTCCATTATAACAACAAGATAGTGAATAGTCCATTATAACAACAAGATAGTGAATAGTCCATTATAACAACAAGAGAGTGAATAGTCCATTATAACACAAAGAGAGTGAATAGTCCATTATAACAACAAGATAGTGAATAGTCCATTATAACAACACTATAGTGAATAGTCCATTATAACAACAAGATAGTGAATAGTCCATTATAACAACAAGAGAGTGAATAGTCATTATAACAACAATATAGTGAATAGTTCATTATAACAACAAGATAGTGAATAGTCCATTATAACAACAAGATAGTGAATAGTTCATTATAAACACAAGATAGTGAATAGTCCATTATAACAACAAAATAGTGAATAGTCCATTATAACAACACGATAGTGAATAGTTCATTATAACAACAAGAGAGTGAATAGTTCATTATAACAACAAGAGAGTGAATAGTCCATTATAACAACAAAATAGTGAATAGTCCATTATAATAACAAGAGAGTGAATAGTCCATTATAACAACAAGATAGTGAATAGTTCATCATAACAACAAGAGAGTGAATAGTCCATTATAACAACAAGATAGTGAATAGTCCATTATAACAACAATATAGTGAATAGTCCATTATAACAACATGATAGTGAATAGTCCATTATAACAACAAGAGAGTGAATAGTCCATTATAACACAAAGAGAGTGAATAATCCATTATAACAACAAGATAGTGAATAGTCCATTATAACAACACTATAGTGAATAGTCCATTATAACAACAAGATAGTGAATAGTCCATTATAACAACAAGATAGTGAATAGTCCATTATAACAACAAGAGAGTGAATAGTCCATTATAACAACAAGATAGTGAATAGTCCATTATAATAACAAGAGAGTGAATAGTCCATTATAACAACAATATAGTGAATAGTTCATGATAACACAAAGAGAGTGAATAGTCCATTATAACAACAAGATAGTGAATAGTCCATTATAACAACACTATAGTGAATAGTCCATTATAAGAACATGATAGTGAATAGTCCATTATAACAACAAGATAGTGAATAGTCCATTATAATAACAAGAGAGTGAATAGTCCATTACAACAACAATATAGTGAATAGTTCATGATAACAACAAGAGAGTGAATAGTTCATAATAACAACACGAGAGTGAATAGTTCATTATAACAACAATAGAGTGAATAGTCCATTATAATAACAAGAGAGTGAATAGTTCAAGAGAGTGAATAGTTCATTATAACAACAAGAGAGTGAATATTCCACTATAACAACAAGAGAGTGAATAGTTCATTATAACAACAAGATATTGAATAGTTCATTATAACAGCAAGATAGTGAATAGTCCATTATAACAACAAGAGAGTGAATAGTGCATTATAACAACAAGATAGTGAATAGTCCATTATAATAACAAGATAGTGAATAGTCCATTATACAACAAGATAGTGAATAGTTCATTAAAACAACATGATAGTGAATAGTCCATTATAACACCAATATAGTGAATAGTCCATTATAACAACACGAGAGTGAATAGTTCATTATAACAACAAGATAGTGAATAGTCCATTATAACAACAAGAGAGTGAATAGTCCATTATAACAACAAAATAGTGAATAGTCCATTATAATAACAAGAGAGTGAATAGTCCATTATAACAACATGATAGTGAATAGTTCATCATAACAACATGAGAGTGAATAGTTCAGTATAACAACAAGAGAGTGAATAGTCCATTATAACAATAAGAGAGTGAATAATCCATTATAACAACAAGATAGTGAATATTCCATTATAACAACACGATAGTGAATATTCCATTATAACAACAATATAGTGAATAGTCCATTATAACAACACTATAGTGAATAGTCCATTATAACAACAATATAGTGAATAGTCCATTATAACAACAATATAGTGAATAGTCCATTATAACAACAAGAGAGTGAATAATCCATTATAACTACAAGAGAGTGAATAGTCCATTATAACAACAAGATAGTGAATAGTCCATTATAACTACAAGAGAGTGAATAATATATTATAACTACAAGAGAGTGAATAGTCCATTATAACAACAAGATAGAGAATAGTCCATTATAACAACAAGATAGTGAATAGTCCATTATAACTACAAGAGTGTGAATAATCCATTATAACTACAAGAGAGTGAATAGTCCATTATAACAACAAGATAGAGAATAGTCCATTATAACAACAATATAGTGAATAGTCCATTATAACAACATGATAGTGAATAGTCCATTATAACAACAATATAGTGAATAGTCCATTATAACAACAAGATAGTGAATAGTCCATTATAACACAAAGAGAGTGATTAGTCCATTATAACAACAATATAGTGAATAGTCCATTATAACAGCAATATAGAGAATAGTCCATTATAACAACAAGATAGTGAATAGTCCATTATAACAACAAGATAGTGAAAAGTCCATTATAACAACAAGAGAGTTAATAGTCCATTATAACAACAATATAGTTAACAGTTCATTATAACAGCAAGATAGTGAATAGTCCATTATAACAACAAGAGAGTGAATAGTTCATTATAAGAATATGAGTGTGAATAGTCCAGTATAACAACAAGATAGCGAATAGTTCATTATAAAAACAAGAGAGTGAATAGTCCATTATAACAACAAGATAGTGAATAGTTCATTATAACAACAATATATTGAATAGTTCATTATAACAACAATATATTGAATAGTTCATTATAACAGCAAAATAGTGAATATTCCATTATAACAACAAGAGAGTGAGTAGTCCATTATAACAACAAGATAGTGAATAGTCCATTATAATAACAAGAGAGTGAATAGTCCATTATAACAACAAGATAGTGAATAGTTCATTATAACAACAAGAGAGTGAATAGTTCATTATAACAACATGAGAGTGATTAGTTCATTATAACAACAATTTAGTGAATAGTCCATTATAACAACATGATAGTGAATAGTCCATTATAACAACAAGATAGTGAATAGTCCATTATAACAACAAGAGAGTGAATAGTCCATTATAACAACAAAATAGTGAATAGTCCATTATAACAACAAGATAGTGAATAGTCCATTATAACAACACTATAGTGAATAGTCCATTATAAGAACATGAGTGTGAATAGTCAATTATAACACAAAGAGAGTGAATAGTCCATTATAACAACAAGATAGTGAATAGTCCATTATAACAACACTATAGTGAATAGTCCATTATAAGAACAAGATAGTGAATAGTCCATTATACCAACAAGAGAGAGAATAGTCATTTATAACAACACTATAGTGAATAGTTCATTATAACAACAAGATAGTGAATTGTCTATTATAACAACAAGATAGTGAATAGTTCATTATAAACACAAGAGAGTGAATAGTCCATTATAACACCAAAATAGTGAATAGTCCATTATAATAACAAGAGAGTGAATAGTCCATTATAACAACAAGATAGTGAATAGTTCATTATAACAACAAGAGAGTGAATAGTTCATTATAACAACATGAGAGTGATTAGTTCATTATAACAACAATTTAGTAAATAGTCCATTATAACAACATGATAGTGAATAGTCCATTATAACAACAAGATAGTGAATAGTCCATTATAACAACAAAATAGTGAATAGTCCATTATAACAACAAGATAGTGAATAGTCCATTATAACAACACTATAGTGAATAGTCCATTATAAGAACATGAGTGTGAATAGTCCATTATAACACAAAGAGAGTGAATAGTCCATTATAACAACAAGATAGTGAATAGTCCATTATAACAACACTATAGTGAATAGTCCATTATAAGAACAAGATAGTGAATAGTCCATTATACCAACAAGAGAGAGAATAGTCATTTATAACAACACTATAGTGAATAGTTCATTATAACAACAAGATAGTGAATTGTCTATTATAACACCAAAATAGTGAATAGTCCATTATAACAACACGAGCGTGAATAGTTCATTATAACAACACGTGACTGAATAGTTCATTATAACAACAAGAGAGTGAATAGTCCATTATAACAACAAAATAGTGAATAGTCCATTATAACAACATGATAGTGAATAGTCCATTATAACAACAAGATAGTGAATAGTCCATTATAACAACAAGAGAGTGAATAGTAGTCCATTATAACAACACAATTATGAATATTCCATTATAACCACACTATAGTGAATAGTTCATTATAACAACAATATAGTGAATAGTCCATTATAACAACATGATAGTGAATAGTCCATTATAACAACAAGATAGTGAATAGTCCATTATAACACAAAGAGAGTGAATAGTACATTATAACATCAAGAGAGTGAATAGTCCATTATAACAACAAGATAGTGAATAGTCCATTAAAACAACAAGAGCGTGAATAGTCCATTATAACAACAAGTGAGTGAATAGTCCATTATAACAACAAGATGTGAATAGTCCATTATAACAACTATATAGTGAATAGTCCATTATAACAACAAGAGAGTGAGTAATCCATTATAACAACACGAGAGTGACTAGTCCATTATAGCAACAATATAGTGAATAGTCCATTATAACAACAAGATAGTGAATAGTCCATTATAACAACAAGATAGTGAATAGTCCATTATAACAACAAGAGTGTGAATAATCCATTATAACAACAAGAGAGTGAATAGTCCATTATAACACCAAGATAGTGAATAGTCCATTATAACAACACGAGAGTGAATAGTTCATTATAACAACAAGATAGTGAATAGTCCATTATAACAACAAGAGAGTGAATAGTCCATTATAACAAAAAGATAGTGAATAGTCCATTATAACAACACTATAGTGAATAGTCCATTATAAGAACATGATAGTGAATAGTCCATTATACCAACAAAGAAAGTGAATAGTCAATTATAACAACAATATAGTGAATAGTTCATTATAACAACAAGATAGTGAATTGTCCATTATAACCACAAGATAGTGAATAGTCCATTATAACAACAAGATAGTGAATAGTCCATTATAACAACACTATAGTGAATAGTCCATTATAAGAACATGATAGTGAATAGTCCATTATAACAACAAGAGAGTGAATAGTCCATTATACCAACAAAGAAAGTGAATAGTCAATTATAACAACAATATAGTGAATAGTTCATTATAACAACAAGATAGTGAATTGTCCATTATAACCACAAGATAGTGAATAGTCCATTATAACAACAAGATAGTGAATAGTCCATTATAACAACACTATAGTGAATAGTCCATTATAAGAACATGATAGTGAATAGTCCATTATAACAACAAGAGAGTGAATAGTCCATTATAACAAAAAGATAGTGAATAGTCCATTATAACAACACTATAGTGAATAGTCCATTATAAGAACATGAGAGTGAATAGTCCATTATAACAACAAGATAGTTAGTAGTCCATTATAACAACACGAGAGTGAATAGTCCATTATAACAACAAGAGAGTGAATAGTCCATTATAACAACAAGATAGTGAATAGTCCATTATAATAACAAGAGAGTGAATAGTCCATTATAACAACAATATAGTGAATAGTTCATGATAACAACAAGATAGTGAATAGTTCATAATAACAACACGAGAGTGAATAGTTCATTATAACAACAATATAGTGAATATTCCATTATAATAACAAGAGAGTGAATAGTTCAAGAGAGTGAATAGTTCATTATAACAACAAGAGAGTGAATATTCCATTATAACAACAAGAGAGTGAATAGTTCATTATAACAACAAGATATTGAATAGTTCATTATAACAGCAAGATAGTGAATAGTCCATTATAACAACAAGAGAGTGACTAGTGCATTATAACAACAAGATAGTGAATAGTCCATTATAATAACAAGAGAGTGAATAAGTGAATAGTCCATTATAACAACACTATAGTGAATAGTTCATTATAACAACATGATAGTGAATAGTCCATTATAACAACAAGAGAGTGAATAATCCATTATAACAACAAGAGAGTGAATAGTCCATTATAACAACAAGATGTGAATAGTCCATTATAACAACAATATAGTGAATAGTCCATTATAACAACAAGATAGTGAATAGTCCATTATAACAACAATAGAGTGATTAATCCATTATAACAACACGAGACTGAATAGTCCATTATAACAACAATATAGTGAATATTCCATTATAACAACAATATAGTGAATAGTCCATTATAAC
>JABXNX010000377.1:0-17885 GCA_014843695.1 Archivesica marissinica | reverse complement strand
TGCTGCATTAGTTATAGATAGCAATATAAATACCCCGTGCTGCATTAGTTATAGATAGCAATATAAATACACCGTGCTGCATTAGTTAAAATATAAATATAAATACACTGTGCTGCATTAGTTTTAGATAGCAATATAATACACTGTGCTGCATTAGTTATAGATAGCAATATAAATACCCTGGCATTAGTTATAGATAGCAATATAAATACCCTGTGCTGCATTAATTATAGATAGCAATATAAATACCCCGTGCTGCATTAGTTATGTAGCAATATAAATACCCTGCATATTATAGATAGCAATATAAATAACCTGTGCTGCATTAATTATAGATAGCAATATAAATACCCCGTGCTGCATTACTTATAGATAGCAATATAAATACCCTGTGCTGCATTAGTTATAGATAGCAATGTAAATACCCTGTGCTGCATTAATTATAGATAGCACTGTAAATACCCTGTGCTGCATTAGTTATAGATAGCAATATAAATAACCTGTGCTGCATTAGTTATAGATAGCAATATAAATACTCTGTGCTACATTAGTTATAGATAGCAATGTAAATCCCCCGTGCTGCATTAATTATAGATAGCAAAATAACTGACCTGTGCTGCATTAGTTATAGATAGCAATATAAATACACTGTGCTGCATTAGTTATAGATAGCAGTATAAATACCCTGCATTAGTTATAGATAGCAAAATAAATACCCTGTGCTGCATTAATTATAGATAGCAATATAAATACACTGTGCTGCATTAGTTATAGATAGCAATATAAATACTCTGTGCTGCATTAGTTATAGATAGCAATGTAAATACCCTGTGCTGCATTAATTATAGATAGCAATATAAATACCCTGTGCTGCATTAATTATAGATAGCAATATAAATACCCTGTGCTGCATTAGTTATAGATAGCAATATAAATACCCTGTGCTGCATTAGTTATAGATAGCAATATAAATACCCCGTGCTGCATTAGTTATAGATAGCAATATAAATACCCTGTGCTGCATTAGTTATAGATAGCAATATAAATACCCTGTGCTGCATTAGTTATGGATAGCAATATAAATACCCTGCAATAATTATAGATAGCAATATAAATAACCTGTGCTGCATTAATTATAGATATCAATATAAATACCATGTGCTGCATTAATTATAGATAGCAATATAAATACCCTGTGCTGCATTAGTTATAGATAGCAATATAAATACCCCGTGCTGCATTACTTATAGATAGCAATATAAATACCCTGTGCTGCATTAGTTATAGATAGCAATGTAAATACCCTGTGCTGCATTAATTATAGATAGCACTGTAAATACCCTGTGCTGCATTAGTTATAGATAGCAATATAAATAACCTGTGCTGTATTAATTATAGATAGCACTGTAAATACCCTGTGCTGCATTAGTTATAGATAGCAATATAAATACCCCGTGCTGCATTAATTATAGATAGCAAAATAACTGCCCTGTGCTGCATTAGTTATAGATAGCAATATAAATACTCTGTGCTGCATTAGTTATAGATAGCAGTATAAATAACCTGCATTAGTTATAGATAGCAAAATAAATACCCTGTGCTGCATTAATTATAGATAGCAATATAAATACCCTGTGCTGCATTAGTTATAGATAGCAATATAAATACTCTGTGCTGCATTAGTTATAGATAGCAATGTAAATACCCTGTGCTGCATTAATTATAGATAGCAATGTAAATACCCCGTGCTGCATTAATGATAGATATCAATATAAATACCCTGCACTGCATTAGTTAGTGATAGCAATATAAATACCCCGTGCTGCATTAATTATAGATAGCAATATAAATACCCCGTGCTTCATTAGTTATAGATAACAATATAAATACCCTGTGCTGCATTAGTTATAGATAGCAATAGAAATACTCTGTGCTGCATTAGTTATGGATAGCAATATAAATACCCTGCAATAATTATAGATAGCAATATAAATAACCTGTGCTGCATTAATTATAGATATCAATATAAATACCATGTGCTGCATTAATTAAAGATAGCAATATAAATACCCTGTGCGGCATTAGTTATAGATAGCAATATAAATACCCCGTGCTGCATTACTTATAGATAGCAATATAAATACCCTGTGCTGCATTAGTTATAGATAGCAATGTAAATACCCTGTGCTGCATTAATTATAGATAGCGCTGTAAATACCCTGTGCTGCATTAGTTATAGATAGCAATATAAATAACCTGTGCTGTACTAATTATAGATAGCACTGTAAATACCCTGTGCTGCATTAGTTATAGATAGCAATGTAAATACCCCGTGCTGCATTAATTATAGATGGCAAAATAACTGCCCTGTGCTGCATTAGTTATAAATAGCAATATAAATACTATGTGCTGCATTAGTTATAGATAGCAGTATAAATAACCTGCATTAGTAATATATAGCAAAATAAATACCCTGTGCTGCATTAATTATAGATAGCAATATAAATACCCTGTGCTGCATTAGTTATAGATAGCAATATAAATACTCTGTGCTGCATTAGTTATAGATAGCAATGTAAATACCCTGTGCTGCATTAATTATAGATAGCAATGTAAATACCCCGTGCTGCATTAATTATAGATAACAATAAAAATACCCTGTGCTGCATTAGGTATAGATAGCAATATAAATACCCCGTGCTGCATTAATTATAGATAGCAATATAAATACCCCGTGCTGCATTAGTTATAGATAGCAATATAAATACCCCGTGCTGCATTACTTATAGATAGCAATATAAATACCCTGTGCTGCATTAGTTATAGATAGCAATGTAAATACCCTGTGCTGCATTAATTATAAATAGCAATGTAAATACCCCATGCTGCATTAATTATAGATAGCAATTAAATACCCTGTGCTGCATTAGTTATAGATAGCAATATAAATACCCGTGCTTCATTAATTATAGATAGCAATATAAATACCCCGTGCTGCATTAGTTATAGATAGCAACATAAATACCATGTGCTGCATTAGTTATAGATAGCAATGTAAATATCATGTGCTGCATTAATTATAGATAGCAATGAAAATACCCCGTGCTGCATTAATTATAGAGAGCAACATAAATACCCTGTGCTTCATTAATTATAGATAGCAATGTAAATACACCGTGCTGCATTAATTATAGTTAGCAATGTAAATACCCCGTGCTGCATTAATTATAAATAGTAATATAAATACCCTGTGCTGCACTAGTTATAGATAGCAATATAAATACACCGTGCTGCATTAATTATATATAGCAATATAAATACGCCGTGCTGCATTAGTTATATATAGCAATATGAATACCCCGTGCTGCATTAGTTATGGATAGCAATATAAATACCCTGTGCTGCATTAGTTATCGATAGCAATAGAAATAATCTGTGCTGCATTAGTTATAGATAGCAATATAAATACCATGTGCTGCATTAGTTATAGATAGCAAGTTAAATACCCGTGCTGCATTAGTTATAAATAGAAATATAAATACCCTGCATTAGTTATAGATAGCAATATAAATACCCTGCATTAGTTATAGATAGCAATATAAATACTCTGTGCTGCATTAATTATAGATAGCAATATAAATACCCCATGCTGCATTAGTTATAGATAGCAATATACATACCCTGCATTAATTATAGATAGCAATATAAATACCCTGTGCTGCAATAATTATAGATAGCAATATAAATACCATGTGCTGCATTAATTATAGATAGCAATATAAATACCCTGTGCTGCATTAGTTATAGATAGCAAAATAAATACACTGTGCTGCATTATTTATTGATAGCAATATAAATACCCTGCATTAGTTATAGATAGCAATATAAATACCCTGTGCTGCATTAATTATAAATAGCAATATAAATACACTGTGCTGCATTAGTTATAGATAGCAATATAAATACACTGTGCTGCATTAGATATAGATAGCAGTATAAATACCCTGCATTAGTTATATAGCAAAATAAATACCCTGTGCTGCATTGATTATAGATAGCAATATAAATACACTGTGCTGCATTAATTATAGATAGCAATATAAATACCCCGTGCTGCATTAGTTATAGATAGCAATATAAATACCCTGCATTAGTTATAGATAGCAATATAAATACCCTGTGCTGCAATAATTATAGATAGCAATATAAATACCCCGTGCTGCATTAGTTATAGATAGCAATATAAATACCCTGTGCTGCATTAGTTATAGATAATAATATAAATACACCGTGCTGCATTAGTTATAAATATAAATATAAATACACTGTGCTGCATTAGTTTTAGATAGCAATATAAATACACTGTGCTGCATTAGTTATAGATAGCAATATAAATACCCTGCATTAGTTATAGATAGCAATATAAATACCCTGTGCTGCATTAATTATAGATAGCAATATAAATACCCCGTGCTGCATTAGTTATGGATAGCAATATAAATACCCTGCATTAATTATAGATAGCAATATAAATAACCTGTGCTGCATTAATTATAGATAGCAATATAAATACCCCGTGCTGCATTACTTATAGATAGCAATATAAATACCCTGTGCTGCATTAGTTATAGATAGCAATGTAAATACCCTGTGCTGCATTAATTATAGATAGCACTGTAAATACCCTGTGCTGCATTAGTTATAGATAGCAATATAAATAACCTGTGCTGCATTAATTATAGATAGCAATATAAATACCCTGTGCTGCATTAGTTATAGATAGCAATATAAATACCCTGTGCTGCATTAGTTATAGATAGCAATATAAATACCCTGTGCTGCATTAGTTATAGATAGCAATATAAATACCCTGTGCTGCATTAATTATAGATAGCAATATAAATACCCTGTGCTGCATTAGTTATAGATAGCAATATAAATACCCTGTGCTGCATTATTTATAGATAGCAATATAAATACCCTGCTGCATTAGTTATAGATAGCAATATAAATACCCTGTGCTGCATTAATTATAAATAGCAATATAAATACACTGTGCTGCATTAGTTATAGATAGCAATATAAATACACTGTGCTGCATTAGTTATAGATAGCAGTATAAATACCCTGCATTAGTTATATAGCAAAATAAATACCCTGTGCTGCATTGATTATAGATAGCAATATAAATACACTGTGCTGCATTAATTATAGATAGCAATATAAATACCCCGTGCTGCATTAGTTATAGATAGCAATATAAATACCCTGCATTAGTTATAGATAGCAATATAAATACCCTGTGCTGCAATAATTATAGATAGCAATATAAATACCCCGTGCTGCATTAGTTATAGATAGCAATATAAATACCCTGTGCTGCATTAGTTATAGATAATAATATAAATACACCGTGCTGCATTAGTTATAAATATAAATATAAATACACTGTGCTGCATTAGTTTTAGATAGCAATATAAATACACTGTGCTGCATTAGTTATAGATAGCAATATAAATACCCTGCATTAGTTATAGATAGCAATATAAATACCCTGTGCTGCATTAATTATAGATAGCAATATAAATACCCCGTGCTGCATTAGTTATGGATAGCAATATAAATACCCTGCAATAATTATAGATAGCAATATAAATAACCTGTGCTGCATTAATTATAGATAGCAATATAAATACCCCGTGCTGCATTACTTATAGATAGCAATATAAATACCCTGTGCTGCATTAGTTATAGATAGCAATGTAAATACCCTGTGCTGCATTAATTATAGATAGCACTGTAAATACCCTGTGCTGCATTAGTTATAGATAGCAATATAAATAACCTGTGCTGTATTAATTATAGATAGCACTGTAAATACCCTGTGCTGCATTAGTTATAGATAGCAATATAAATACTCTGTGCTACATTAGTTATAGATAGCAATGTAAATACCCCGTGCTGCATTAATTATAGATAGCAAAATAACTGCCCTGTGCTGCATTAGTTATAGATAGCAATATAAATACTCTGTGCTGCATTAGTTATAGATAGCAGTATAAATACCCTGCATTAGTTATAGATAGCAATATAAATACCCTGTGCTGCATTAATTATAGATAGCAATATAAATACCCTGTGCTGCATTAGTTATAGATAGCAATATAAATACCCTGTGCTGCATTAATTATAGATAGCAATATAAATACCCTGTGCTGCATTAGTTATAGATAGCAATGTAAATACCCTGTGCTGCATTATTTATAGATAGCAATGTAAATACCCTGTGCTGCATTAGTTATAGATAGCAATATAAATAACCTGTGCTGTATTAATTATAGATAGCACTGTAAATACCCTGTGCTGCATTAGTTATAGATAGCAATATAAATACTCTGTGCTGCATTAGTTATAGATAGCAATGTAAATCCCCCGTGCTGCATTACTTATAGATAGCAAAATAACTGCCCTGTGCTGCATTAGTTATAGATAGCAAAATAAATACACTGTGCTGCATTATTTATTGATAGCAATATAAATACCCTGCATTAGTTATAGATAGCAATATAAATACCCTGTGCTGCATTAATTATAAATAGCAATATAAATACACTGTGCTGCATTAGTTATAGATAGCAATATAAATACACTGTGCTGCATTAGATATAGATAGCAGTATAAATACCCTGCATTAGTTATATAGCAAAATAAATACCCTGTGCTGCATTGATTATAGATAGCAATATAAATACACTGTGCTGCATTAATTATAGATAGCAATATAAATACCCCGTGCTGCATTAGTTATAGATAGCAATATAAATACCCTGCATTAGTTATAGATAGCAATATAAATACCCTGTGCTGCAATAATTATAGATAGCAATATAAATACCCCGTGCTGCATTAGTTATAGATAGCAATATAAATACCCTGTGCTGCATTAGTTATAGATAATAATATAAATACACCGTGCTGCATTAGTTATAAATATAAATACACTGTGCTGCATTAGTTTTAGATAGCAATATAAATACACTGTGCTGCATTAGTTATAGATAGCAATATAAATACCCTGCATTAGTTATAGATAGCAATATAAATACCCTGTGCTGCATTAATTATAGATAGCAATATAAATACCCTGTGCTGCATTAGTTATGGATAGCAATATAAATACCCTGCAATAATTATAGATAGCAATATAAATAACCTGTGCTGCATTAATTATAGATAGCAATATAAATACCCCGTGCTGCATTACTTATAGATAGCAATATAAATACCCTGTGCTGCATTAGTTATAGATAGCAATGTAAATACCCTGTGCTGCATTAATTATAGATAGCACTGTAAATACCCTGTGCTGCATTAGTTATAGATAGCAATATAAATAACCTGTGCTGTATTAATTATAGATAGCACTGTAAATACCTGTGCTGCATTAGTTATAGATAGCAATATAAATACTCTGTGCTACATTAGTTATAGATAGCAATGTAAATCCCCCGTGCTGCATTAATTATAGATAGCAAAATAACTGCCCTGTGCTGCATTAGTTATAGATAGCAATATAAATACTCTGTGCTGCATTAGTTATAGATAGCAGTATAAATACCCTGCATTAGTTATAGATAGCAAAATAAATACCCTGTGCTGCATTAATTATAGATAGCAATATAAATACCCTGTGCTGCATTTGTTATAGATAGCAATGTAAATACCCCGTGCTGCATTAATTATAGATAGCAATATAAATACCCCGTGCTTCATTAGTTATAGATAGCAATATAAATACCCTGTGCTGCATTAGTTATAGATAGCAATATAAATACTCTGTGCTGCATTAGTTATAGATAGCAATATAAATAACCTGTGCTGTATTAATTATAGATAGCACTGTAAATAACCTGTTCTGCATTAGTTATAGATAGCAATATAAATACTCTGTGCTGCATTAGTTATAGATAGCAATATAAATACCCCGTGCTTCATTAGTTATAGATAGCAATATAAATACCCTGTGCTGCATTAGTTATAGATAGCAATAGAAATACTCTGTGCTGCATTAGTTATAGATAGCAGTATAAATAAACTGCATTACTTATAGATAGCAATATAAATATCCCTGTGCTCCATTAGTTATAGATAGCAATATAAATACCAAGTGCTGCATTAATTCTAGATAGCAATGTAAATACACTGTGCTGCATTAATTATAGATAGCACTGTAAATACCCTGTGCTGCATTAGTTATAGATAGCAATATAAATAACCTGTGCTGTATTAATTATAGATAGCACTGTAAATAACCTGTTCTGCATTAGTTATAGATAGCAATATAAATACTCTGTGCTGCATTAGTTATAGATAGCAATGTAAATCCCCCGTGCTGCATTAATTATAGATAGCAAAATAACTGCCCTGTGCTGCATTAGTTATAGATAGCAAAATAAATACACTGTGCTGCATTATTTATTGATAGCAATATAAATACCCTGCATTAGTTATAGATAGCAATATAAATACCCTGTGCTGCATTAATTATAAATAGCAATATAAATACACTGTGCTGCATTAGTTATAGATAACAATATAAATACTCTGTGCTGCATTAGTTATAGATAGCAGTATAAATACCCTGCATTAGTTAAAGATTGCAAAATAAATACCCTGTGCTGCATTAATTATAGAGAGCAATATAAATACCCTGTGCTGCATTAGTTATAGATAGCAATATAAATACCCCGTGCTGCATTAATTATAGATAGCAATATAAATACCCCGTGCTGCATTAGTTATAGATAGCAATATAAATACCCCGTGCTGCATTAATTATAGATAGCAATATAAATACCCTGTGCTGCATTAGTTATAGATAGCAAAAGAAATACTCTGTACTGCATTAGTTATAGTTAGCAATATAAATACACTGTGCTGCATTATTTATAGATAGCAATATAAATACCCTGCATTAGTTATAGATAGCAATATAAATACCCTGTGCTGCATTAATTATAAATAGCAATATAAATACACTGTGCTGCATTAGTTATAGATAGCAATATAAATACACTGTGCTGCATTAGTTATAGATAGCAATATAAATACTCTGTGCTGCATTAGTTATAGATAGCAGTATAAATACCCTGCATTAGTTATAGATAGCAAAATAAATACCCTGTGCTGCATTAATTATAGATAGCAATATAAATACCCTGTGCTGCATTAGTTATAGATAGCAATATAAATACTCTGTGCTGCATTAGTTATAGATAGCAATGTAAATACCCTGTGCTGCATTAATTATAGATAGCAATGTAAATACCCCGTGCTGCATTAATGATAGATAGCAATATAAATACCCTGCACTGCATTAGTTAGTGATAGCAATATAAATACCCCGTGCTGCATTAATTATAGATAGCAATATAAATACCCCGTGCTTCATTAGTTATAGATAGCAATATAAATACCCTGTGCTGCATTAGTTATAGATAGCAATAGAAATACTCTGTGCTGCATTAGTTATAGATAGCAGTATAAATAACCTGCATTACTTATAGATAGCAATATAAATATCCCTGTGCTCCATTAGTTATAGATAGCAATATAAATATCAAGTGCTGCATTAATTCTAGATAGCAATGTAAATACCCTGTGCTGCATTAATTCTAGATAGCAATGTAAATACCCTGTGCTGCATTAATTCTAGATAGCAATATAAATATCCCGTGCTGCATTAATTATAGATAGCACTGTAAATACCCTGTGCTGCATTAGTTATAGATAGCAATATAAATAACCTGTGCTGTATTAATTATAGATAGCACTGTAAATAACCTGTGCTGCATTAGTTATAGATAGCAATATAAATACTCTGTGCTTCATTAGTTATAGATAGCAATGTAAATACCCCGTGCTGCATTTAATATAGATAGCAAAATAACTGCCCTGTGCTGCATTATTTATAGATAACAATATAAATATTCTGTGCTGCATTAGTTATAGATAGCAGTATAAATACCCTGCATTAGTTAAAGATAGCAAAATAAATACCCTGTGCTGCATTAATTATAGATAGCAAAATAAATACCCTGTGCTGCATTAGTTATAGATAGCAATATAAATACCCCGTGCTGCATTAATTATAGATAGCAATATAAATACCCCGTGCTGCATTAGTTATAGATAGCAATATAAATACCCCGTGCTGCATTAATTATAGATAGCAATATAAATACCCTGTGCTGCATTAGTTATAGATAGCAATAGAAATACTCTGTACTGCATTAGTTATAGATAGCAATATAAATACACTGTGCTGCATTATTTATAGATAGCAATATAAATACCCTGCATTAGTTATAGATAGCAATATAAATACCCTGTGCTGCATTAATTATAAATAGCAATATAAATACACTGTGCTGCATTAGTTATAGATAGCAATATAAATACACTGTGCTGCATTAGTTATAGATAGCAGTATAAATACCCTGCATTAGTTATATAGCAAAATAAATACCCTGTGCTGCATTGATTATAGATAGCAATATAAATACACTGTGCTGCATTAATTATAGATAGCAATATAAATACCCCGTGCTGCATTAGTTATAGATAGCAATATAAATACCCTGCATTAGTTATAGATAGCAATATAAATACCCTGTGCTGCAATAATTATAGATAGCAATATAAATACCCCATGCTGCATTAGTTATAGATAGCAATATAAATACCCTGTGCTGCATTAGTTATAGATAATAATATAAATACACCGTGCTGCATTAGTTATAAATATAAATACACTGTGCTGCATTAGTTTTAGATAGCAATATAAATACACTGTGCTGCATTAGTTATAGATAGCAATATAAATACCCTGCATTAGTTATAGATAGCAATATAAATACCCTGTGCTGCATTAATTATAGATAGCAATATAAATACCCCGTGCTGCATTAGTTATGGATAGCAATATAAATACCCTGCAATAATTATAGATAGCAATATAAATAACCTGTGCTGCATTAATTATAGATATCAATATAAATACCATGTGCTGCATTAATTAAAGATAGCAATATAAATACCCTGTGCGGCATTAGTTATAGATAGCAATATAAATACCCCGTGCTGCATTACTTATAGATAGCAATATAAATACCCTGTGCTGCATTAGTTATAGATAGCAATGTAAATACCCTGTGCTGCATTAATTATAGATAGCACTGTAAATTCCCTGTGCTGCATTAGTTATAGATAGCAATATAAATAACCTGTGCTGTACTAATTATAGATAGCACTGTAAATACCCTGTGCTGCATTAGTTATAGATAGCAATATAAATACTCTGTGCTACATTAGTTATAGATAGCAATGTAAATACCCTGCATTAGTAATAGATAGCAAAATAAATACCCTGTGCTGCATTAATTATAGATAGCAATATAAATACCCTGTGCTGCATTAGTTATAGATAGCAATATAAATACTCTGTGCTGCATTAGTTATAGATAGCAATGTAAATACCCTGTGCTGCATTAATTATAGATAGCAATGTAAATACCCCGTGCTGCATTAATTATAGATAACAATAAAAATACCCTGTGCTGCATTTGGTATAGATAGCAATATAAATACCCCGTGCTGCATTAATTATAGATAGCAATATAAATACCCCGTGCTGCATTAGTTATAGATAGCAATATAAATAACCCGTGCTGCATTACTTATAGATAGCAATATAAATACCCTTTGCTGCATTAGTTATAGATAGCAATGTAAATACCCTGTGCTGCATTAATTATAAATAGCAATGTAAATACCCCATGCTGCATTAATTATAGATAGCAATTTAAATACCCTGTGCTGCATTAGTTATAGATAGCAATATAAATACCCCGTGCTTCATTAGTTATAGATAGCAATGTAAATACCCTGTGCTGCATTAATTATAGATAGCACTGTAAATTCCCTGTGCTGCATTAGTTATAGATAGCAATATAAATAACCTGTGCTGTACTAATTATAGATAGCACTGTAAATACCCTGTGCTGCATTAGTTATAGATAGCAATATAAATACTCTGTGCTGCATTAGTTATAGATAGCAATGTAAATACCCCGTGCTGCATTAATTATAGATAGCAAAATAACTGCCCTGTGCTGCATTAGTTATAGATAGCAATATAAATACTCTGTGCTGCATTAGTTATAGATAGCAGTATAAATACCCTGCATTAGTAATAGATAGCAAAATAAATACCCTGTGCTGCATTAATTATAGATAGCAATATAAATACCCTGTGCTGCATTAGTTATAGATAGCAATATAAATACTCTGTGCTGCATTAGTTATAGATAGCAATGTAAATACCCTGTGCTGCATTAATTATAGATAGCAATGTAAATACCCCGTGCTGCATTAATTATAGATAACAATAAAAATACCCTGTGCTGCATTAGGTATAGATAGCAATATAAATACCCCGTGCTGCATTAATTATAGATAGCAATATAAATACCCCGTGCTGCATTAGTTATAGATAGCAATATAAATACCCCGTGCTGCATTACTTATAGATAGCAATATAAATACCCTGTGCTGCATTAGTTATAGATAGCAATGTAAATACCCTGTGCTGCATTAATTATAAATAGCAATGTAAATACCCCATGCTGCATTAATTATAGATAGCAATTTAAATACCCTGTGCTGCATTAGTTATAGATAGCAATATAAATACCCCGTGCTTCATTAGTTATAGATAGCAATATAAATACCCTGTGCTGCATTAGTTATAGATAGCAATGTAAATACCCCGTGCTGCATTAATGATAGATAGCAATATAAATACCCTGCACTGCATTAGTTAGTGATAGCAATATAAATACCCCGTGCTGCATTAATTATAGATAGCAATATAAATACCCCGTGCTTCATTAGTTATAGATAGCAATATAAATACCCTGTGCTGCATTAGTTATAGATAGCAATAGAAATACTCTGTGCTGCATTAGTTATAGATAGCAGTATAAATAACCTGCATTACTTATAGATAGCAATATAAATATCCCTGTGCTCCATTAGTTATAGATAGCAATATAAATACCAAGTGCTGCATTAATTATAGATAGCAATGTAAATACCCTGTGCTGCATTAATTCTAGATAGCAATGTAAATACCCTGTGCTGCATTAATTCTAGATAGCAATATAAATATCCCGTGCTGCATTAATTATAGATAGCACTGTGAATACCCTGTGCTGCATTAGTTATAGATAGCAATATAAATAACCTGTGCTGTATTAATTATAGATAGCACTGTAAATAACCTGTGCTGCATTAGTTATAGATAGCAATATAAATACTCTGTGCTGCATTAGTTATAGATAGCAGTATAAATACCCTGCATTAGTTAAAGATAGCAAAATAAATACCCTGTGCTGCATTAATTATAGATAGCAATATAAATACCCTGTGCTGCATTAGTTATAGATAGCAATATAAATACCCCGTGCTGCATTAATTATAGATAGCAATATAAATACCCCGTGCTGCATTAGTTATAGATAGCAATATAAATACCCCGTGCTGCATTAATTATAGATAGCAATATAAATACCCTGTGCTGCATTAGTTATAGATAGCAATAGAAATACTCTGTACTGCATTAGTTATAGATAGCAATATAAATACACTGTGCTGCATTATTTATAGATAGCAATATAAATACCCTGCATTAGTTATAGATAGCAATATAAATACCCTGTGCTGCATTAATTATAGATAGCAATATAAATACCCTGTGCTGCATTAGTTATAGATAGCAATATAAATACCCTGTGCTGCATTAGTTATAGATAGCAATATAAATACCTGTGCTGCATTAGTTATAGATAGCAATATAAATACCCTGTGCTGCATTAGTTATAGATAGCAATATAAATACCCTGTGCTGCATTAGTTATAGATAGCAATATAAATACCCGTGCTGCATTAGTTATAGATAGCAATATAAATACCCTGCATTAGTTATAGATAGCAATACAAATACCCTGTGCTGCATTAATTATAGATAGCAATATAAATACCCGTGCTGCATTAGTTATAGATAGCAATATAAATACCCTGCATTAGTTATAGATAGCAATATAAATACCCTGTGCTGCATTAATTATAGATAGCAATATAAATACCCCGTGCTGCATTAGTTATGGATAGCAATATAAATACCCTGCAATAATTATAGATAGCAATATAAATAACCTGTGCTGCATTAATTATAGATATCAATATAAATACCATGTGCTGCATTAATTAAAGATAGCAATATAAATACCCTGTGCGGCATTAGTTATAGATAGCAATATAAATACCCCGTGCTGCATTACTTATAGATAGCAATATAAATACACTGTGCTGCATTATTTATTGATAGCAATATAAATACCCTGCATTAGTTATAGATAGCAATATAAATACCCTGTGCTGCATTAATTATAAATAGCAATATAAATACACTGTGCTGCAATAGTTATAGATAGCAATATAAATACACTGTGCTGCATTAGTTATAGATAGCAGTATAAATACCCTGCATTAGTTATACAGCAAAATAAATACCCTGTGCTGCATTGATTATAGATATCAATATAAATACACTGTGCTGCATTAATTATAGATAGCAATATAAATACCCCGTGCTGCATTAGTTATAGATAGCAATATAAATACCCTGCATTAGTTATAGATAGCAATATAAATACCCTGTGCTGCAATAATTATAGATAGCAATATAAATACCCCGTGCTGCATTAGTTATAGATAGCAATATAAATACCCTGTGCTGCATTAGTTATAGATAATAATATAAATACACCGTGCTGCATTAGTTATAAATATAAATATAAATACACTGTGCTGCATTAGTTTTAGATAGCAATATAAATACACTGTGCTGCATTAGTTATAGATAGCAATATAAATACCCTGTGCTGCATTAATTATAGATAGCAATATAAATACCCCGTGGTGCATTAGTTATGGATAGCAATATAAATACCCTGCAATAATTATAGATAGCAATATAAATAACCTGTGCTGCATTAATTATAGATATCAATATAAATACCATGTGCTGCAATAATTAAGGATAGCAATATAAATACCCTGTGCGGCATTAGTTATAGATAGCAATATAAATACCCCGTGCTGCATTACTTATAGATAGCAATATAAATACCCTGTGCTGCATTAGTTATAGATAGAAATGTAAATACCCTGTGCTGCATTAATTATAGATAGCACTGTAAATACCCTGTGCTGCATTAGTTATAGATAGCAATATAAATAACCTGTGCTGTATTAATTATAGATAGCAAAATAACTGCCCTGTGCTGCATTAGTTATAGATAGCAAAATAAATACCCTGTGCTGCATTAATTATAGATAGCAATGTAAATACCCTGTACTGCATTAATTATAGAGAGCAATGTAAATACCCCGTGCTGCATTAATGATAGATAGCAATATAAATACCCTGCACTGCATTAGTTAGTGATAGCAATATAAATACCCCGTGCTGCATTAATTATAGATAGCAATATAAATACCCCGTGCTTCATTAGTTATAGATAGCAATATAAATACCCTGTGCTGCATTAGTTATAGATAGCAGTATAAATAACCTGCATTACTTATAGATAGCAATATAAATATCCCTGTGCTCCATTAGTTATAGATAGCAATATAAATACCAAGTGCTGCATTAATTCTAGATAGCAATGTAAATACCATGTGCTGCACTAGTTATAGATAACAATATAAATACCCAGTGCTGCATTAATTATATATAGCAATATAAATACGCCGTGCTGCATTAGTTATAGATAGCAATATGAATACCCTGTGCTGCATTAGTTATCGATAGCAATAGAAATAATCTGTGCTGCATTAGTTATAGATAGCAGTATAAATACCCTGTGCTGCATTAGTTATAGATAGCAATGTAAATACCCTGTGCTGCATTAATTATAAATAGCAATGTAAATACCCCATGCTGCATTAATTATAGATAGCAATTTAAATACCATGTGCTGCATTAGTTATAGATAGCAATATAAATACCCCGTGCTGCATTAGTTATAGATAGCAACATAAATACCATGTGCTGCATTAGTTATAGATAGCAATGTAAATACCATGTGCTGCATTAATTATAGATAGCAATGAAAATACCCCGTGCTGCATTAATTATAGAGAGCAACATAAATACCCTGTGCTTCATTAATTATAGATAGCAATGTAAATACACCGTGCTGCATTAATTATAGTTAGCAATGTAAATACCCCGTGCTGCATTAATTATAAATAGTAATATAAATACCCTGTGCTGCACTAGTTATAGATAGCAATATAAATACACCGTGCTGCATTAATTATATATAGCAATATAAATACGCCGTGCTGCATTAGTTATAGATAGCAATATAAATACCCCGTGCTGCATTAGTTATGGATAGCAATATAAATACCCTGCAATAATTATAGATAGCAATATAAATAACCTGTGCTGCATTAATTATAGATATCAATATAAATACCATGTGCTGCAATAATTAAGAATAGCAATATAAATACCCTGTGCGGCATTAGTTATAGATAGCAATATAAATACCCCGTGCTGCATTACTTATAGATAGCAATATAAATACCCTGTGCTGCATTAGTTATAGATAGAAATGTAAATACCCTGTGCTGCATTAATTATAGATAGCACTGTAAATACCCTTTGCTGCATTAGTTATAGATAGCAATATAAATAACCTGTGCTGTATTAATTATAGATAGCACTGTAAATACCCTATGCTGCATTAGTTATAGATAGCAATATAAATACTCTGTGCTGCATTAGTTATAGATAGCAATGTAAATCCCCCGTGCTGCATTAATTATAGATAGCAAAATAACTGCCCTGTGCTGCATTAGTTATAGATAGCAATATAAATACTCTGTGCTGCATTAGTTATAGATAGCAAAATAAATACCCTGTGCTGCATTAATTACAGATAGCAATATAAATACCCTGTGCTGCATTAATTATAGATAGCAATATAAATACCCCGTGGTGCATTAGTTATGGATAGCAATATAAATACCCTGCAATAATTATAGATAGCAATATAAATAACCTGTGCTGCATTAATTATAGATATCAATATAAATACCATGTGCTGCAATAATTAAGGATAGCAATATAAATACCCTGTGCGGCATTAGTTATAGATAGCAATATAAATACCCCGTGCTGCATTACTTATAGATAGCAATATAAATACCCTGTGCTGCATTAGTTATAGATAGAAATGTAAATACCCTGGCTGCATTAATTATAGATAGCAACTGTAAATACCCTGTGCTGCATTAGTTATAGATAGCAATATAAATAACTGTGCTGTATTAATTATAGATAGCAAAATAACTGCCATGTGCTGCATTAGTTATAGATAGCAAAATAAATACCCTGTCGCTTAATTATAGATAGCAATGTAAATACCTGAGCTTAATTATAGAGAGCAATGTAAATACCCCGTGCTGCATAATTATAGATAGCAATATAAAATCCTGCACGCATTAGTTATAGATAGCAATATAAATACCCCGTGCTGCATTAGTTATAGATAGCAATATAAATACCCTGTGCTGCATTAGTTATAGATAGCAATATAAATACCCTGTGCTGCATTAGTTATAGATAGCAGTATAAATAACCTGCATTACTTATAGATAGCAATATAAATACCCCTTTGCTCCATTAGTTATAGATAGCAATATAAATACCATGTGCTGCATTAATTCTAGATAGCAATGTAAAT
>JABXNX010000121.1:83648-99859 GCA_014843695.1 Archivesica marissinica | reverse complement strand
CACATAATGATATCGTGTAATTCATGTACAGTCTTTACCTATGTTAACAACGTGCACATAATGATATCGTGTAATTCATGTACAGTCTTTACCTATGTTAACAACGTGCACATAATGATATCGTGTAATTCATGTACAGTCTTTACCTATGTTAACAACGTGCAAATAACGACAGCCTGTAATTCATGTACAGTCTTTACCTATGTTAACAACGTGCAAATAACGACATCGTGTAATTCATGTACAGTCTTTACCTATGATAACAACGTGCACATAATGATATTGTGTAATTGATGTACAGTCTTTACATATGTTAACAACGTGCAAATAACGACATCGTGTAATTCATGTACAGTCTTTACCTATGTTAACAACGTGCAAATAACGACATCGTGTAATTCATGTACAGTCTTTACCTATGATAACAACGTGCACATAATGATATCGTGTAATTCATGTACAGTCTTTACCTATGTTAACAACGTGCAAATAACGACATCGTGTAATTCATGTACAGTCTTTACCTATGTTAACAACGTGTAAATAACGACATCGTGTAATTCATGTACAGTCTTTACCTATGTTAACAACGTGCAAATAACGACATCGTGTAATTCATGTACAGTCTTTACCTATGTTAACAACGTGCACATAATGACATCGTGTAATTCATGTACAGTCTTTACCTATGTTAACAACGTGCACATAATGATATCGTGTAATTCATGTACAGTCTTTACCTATGTTAACAACGTGCACATAACGACATCGTGTAATTCATGTACAGTCTTTACCTATGTTAACAACGTGCACATAATGATATCGTGTAATTCATGTACAGTCTTTACCTATGTTAACAACGTGCACATAATGATATCGTGTAATTCATGTACAGTCTTTACCTATGTTAACAACGTGCACATAATGATATCGTGTAATTCATGTACAGTCTTTACCTATGTTAACAACGTGCAGATAATGATATCGTGTAATTCATGTACAGTCTTTACCTATGTTAACAACGTGCACATAATGATATCGTGTAATTCATGTACAGTCTTTACCTATGTTAACAACGTGCAAATAACGACATCGTGTAATTCATGTACAGTCTTTACCTATGTTAACAACGTGCAAATAACGACATCGTGTAATTCATGTACAGTCTTTACCTATGTTAACAACGTGCACATAACGACATCGTGTAATTCATGTACAGTCTTTACCTATGTTAATAACGTGCACATAATGATATCGTGTAATTCATGTACAGTCTTTACCTATGTTAACAACGTGCACATAATGATATCGTGTACTTCATGTACAGTCTTTACCTATGTTAACAACGTGTAAATAAGACATCGTGTAATTCATGTACAGTCTTTACCTATGTTAACAACGTGCAATAACGACATCGTGTAATTCATGTACAGTCTTTACCTATGTTAACAAGTGCTAATAACGACATCGTGTAATTCATGTACAGTCTTTACCTATGTTAACAACGTGCAAATAACAATCGTGTAATTCATGTACAGTCTTTACCTATGTTAACAACGTGCAAATAACGACATCGTGTAATTCATGTACGTCTTTACCTATGTTAACAACGTGCAAATAACGACATCGTGTAATTCATGTACAGTCTTTACCTATGTTAACAACGTGCAAATAACGACATCGTGTAATTCATGTACAGTCTTTACCTATGTTAACAACGTGCACATAATGATATCGTGTAATTCATGTACAGTCTTTACCTATGTTAACAACGTGCAGATAATGATATCGTGTAATTCATGTACAGTCTTTACCTATGTTAACAACGTGCACATAATGATATCGTGTACTTCATGTACAGTCTTTACCTATGTTAACAACGTGCAAATAACGACATCGTGTAATTCATGTACAGTCTTTACCTATGTTAACAACGTGCAAATAACGACATCGTGTAATTCATGTACAGTCTTTACCTATGTTAACAACGTGCAAATAACGACATCGTGTAATTCATGTACAGTCTTTACCTATGTTAACAACGTGCAAATAACGACATCGTGTAATTCATGTACAGTCTTTACCTATGTTAACAACGTGCAAATAACGACATCGTGTAATTCATGTACAGTCTTTACCTATGTTAACAACGTGCAAATAACGACATCGTGTAATTCATGTACAGTCTTTACCTATGTTAACAACGTGCACATAATGATATCGTGTAATTCATGTACAGTCTTTACCTATGTTAACAACGTGTAAATAACGACATCGTGTAATTCATGTACATTCTTTACCTATGTTAACAACGTGCAAATAACGACATCGTGTAATTCATGTACAGTCTTTACCTATGTTAACAACGTGCAAATAACGACATCGTGTAATTCATGTACAGTCTTTACCTATGTTAACAACGTGCACATAATGATATCGTGTAATTCATGTACAGTCTTTACCTATGTTAACAACGTGCACATAATGATATCGTGTAATTCATGTACAGTCTTTACCTATGTTAACAACGTGCAGATAATGATATCGTGTAATTCATGTACAGTCTTTACCTATGTTAACAACGTGCACATAATGATATCGTGTACCTCATGTACAGTCTTTACCTATGTTAACAACGTGTAAATAACGACATCGTGTAATTCATGTACAATCTTTACCTATGTTAACAACGTGCAATAACGACATCGTGTAATTCATGTACAGTCTTTACCTATGTTAACAACGTGCTAATAACGACATCGTGTAATTCATGTAATGTCTTTACCTATGTTAACAACGTGCAAATAACGACATCGTGTAATTCATGTACAGTCTTTACCTATGTTAACAACGTGCAAATAACGACATCGTGTAATTCATGTACAGTCTTTACCTATGTTAACAACGTGCACATAATGATATCGTGTAATTCATGTACAGTCTTTACCTATGTTAACAACGTGCAAATAACGACATCGTGTAATTCATGTACAGTCTTTACCTATGTTAACAACGTGCAAATAACGACATCGTGTAATTCATGTACAGTCTTTACCTATGTTAACAACGTGCAAATAACGACATCATCACAACGTGCACATAATGATATCGTGTAATTCATGTACAGTCTTTACCTATGTTAACAACGTGCACATAATGATATCGTGTAATTCATGTACAGTCTTTACCTATGTTAACAACGTGCAAATAACGACATCGTGTAATTCATGTACAGTCTTTACCTATGTTAACAACGTGCAATAACGACATCGTGTAATTCATGTACAGTCTTTACCTATGTTAACAACGTGCAAATAACGACATCGTGTAATTCATGTACAGTCTTTACCTATGTTAACAACGTGCAAATAACGACATCGTGTAATTCATGTACAGTCTTTACCTATGTTAACAACGTGCAAATAACGACATCGTGTAATTCATGTACAGTCTTTACCTATGTTAACAACGTGCAAATAACGACATCGTGTAATTCATGTACAGTCTTTACCTATGTTAACAACGTGCACATAATGATATCGTGTAATTCATGTACAGTCTTTACCTATGTTAACAACGTGCACATAATGATATCGTGTAATTCATGTACAGTCTTTACCTATGTTAACAACGTGCAAATAACGACATCTGTAATTCATGTACAGTCTTTACCTATGTTAACAACGTAAATACGACATCTGTAATTCATATCTTTACTATGTAACAACGTGCAAATAACACATCGTGTAATTCATGTACAGTCTTTACCTATGTTAACAACGTGCAAATAACGACATCGTGTAATTCATGTACAGTCTTTACCTATGTTAACAACGTGCAAATAACGACATCGTGTAATTCATGTACAGTCTTTAACTATGTTAACAACGTGCAAATAACGACATCGTGTAATTCATGTACAGTCTTTACCTATGTTAACAACGTGCAAATAACGACATCGTGTAATTCATGTACAGTCTTTACCTATGTTAACAACGTGCAAATAACGACATCGTGTAATTCATGTACAGTCTTTACCTATGTTAACAACGTGCACATAATGATATCGTGTAATTCATGTACAGTCTTTACCTATGTTAACAACGTGCACATAATGATATCGTGTAATTCATGTACAGTCTTTACCTATGTTAACAACGTGCACATAATGATATCGTGTAATTCATGTACAGTCTTTACCTATGTTAACAACGTGCACATAATGATATCGTGTAATTCATGTACAGTCTTTACCTATGTTAACAACGTGCACATAACGACATCGTGTAATTCATGTACAGTCTTTACCTATGTTAACAACGTGCAAATAATGATATCGTGTAATTCATGTACAGTCTGTACCTATGTTAACAACGTGCAGATAATGATATCGTGTAATTCATGTACATTCTTTACCTATGTTAACAACGTGCAAATAACGACATCGTGTAATTCATGTACCGTCTTTACCTATGTTAACAACGTGCAAATAACGACATCGTGTAATTCATGTACAGTCTTTACCTATTTTAACAACGTGCACATAACGACATCGTGTAATTCATGTACAGTCTTTACCTATGTTAACAACGTGCACATAATGATATCGTGTAATTCATGTACAGTCTTTACCTATGTTAACAACGTGCACATAATGATATCGTGTAATTCATGTACAGTCTTTACCTATGTTAACAACGTGCACATAATGATATCGTGTAATTCATGTACAGTCTTTACCTATGTTAACAACGTGCAAATAACGACATCGTGTAATTCATGTACAGTCTTTACCTATGTTAACAACGTGCAAATAACGACATCGTGTAATTCATGTACAGTCTTTACCTATGTTAACAACGTGCACATAATGATATCGTGTAATTCATGTACAGTCTTTACCTATGTTAACAACGTGCAAATAACGACATCGTGTAATTCATGTACAGTCTTTACCTATGTTAACAACGTGCAAATAACGACATCGTGTAATTCATGTACAGTCTTTACCTATGTTAACAACGTGCACATAATGATATCGTGTAATTCATGTACAGTCTTTACCTATGTTAACAACGTGCAAATAACGACATCGTGTAATTCATGTACAGTCTTTACCTATGTTAACAACGTGCAAATAACGACATCGTGTAATTCATGTACAGTCTTTACCTATGTTAACAACGTGCACATAATGATATCGTGTAATTCATGTACAGTCTTTACCTATGTTAACAACGTGCAAATAACGACATCGTGTAATTCATGTACAGTCTTTACCTATGTTAACAACGTGCAAATAACGACATCGTGTAATTCATGTACAGTCTTTACCTATGTTAACAACGTGCACATAATGATATCGTGTAATTCATGTACAGTCTTTACCTATGTTAACAACGTGCAAATAACGACATCGTGTAATTCATGTACAGTCTTTACCTATGTTAACAACGTGCAAATAACGACATCGTGTAATTCATGTACAGTCTTTACCTATGTTAACAACGTGCAAATAACGACATCGTGTAATTCATGTACAGTCTTTACCTATGTTAACAACGTGCACATAATGATATCGTGTAATTCATGTACAGTCTTTACCTATGTTAACAACGTGCACATAATGATATTGTAATTCATGTACAGTCTTTACCTATGTTAACAACGTGCACATAATGATATCGTGTAATTCATGTACAGTCTTTACCTATGTTAACAACGTGCACATAATGATATCGTGTAATTCATGTACAGTCTTTACCTATGTTAACAACGTGCACATAATGATATCGTGTAATTCATGTACAGTCTTTACCTATGTTAACAACGTGCACATAATGATATCGTGTAATTCATGTACAGTCTTTACCTATGTTAACAACGTGCACATAATGATATCGTGTAATTCATGTACAGTCTTTACCTATGTTAACAACGTGCAGATAATGATATCGTGTAATTCATGTACAGTCTTTACCTATGTTAACAACGTGCACATAATGATATCGTGTACTTCATGTACAGTCTTTACCTATGTTAACAACGTGTAAATAACGACATCGTGTAATTCATGTACAGTCTTTACCTATGTTAACAACGTGCAAATAACGACATCGTGTAATTCATGTACAGTCTTTACCTATGTTAACAACGTGCAAATAACGACATCGTGTAATTCATGTACAGTCTTTACCTATGTTAACAACGTGCAAATAACGACATCGTGTAATTCATGTACAGTCTTTACCTATGTTAACAACGTGCAAATAACGACATCGTGTAATTCATGTACAGTCTTTACCTATGTTAACAACGTGCAAATAACGACATCGTGTAATTCATGTACAGTCTTTACCTATGTTAACAACGTGCACATAATGATATCGTGTAATTCATGTACAGTCTTTACCTATGTTAACAACGTGCAAATAACGACATCGTGTAATTCATGTACAGTCTTTACCTATGTTAACAACGTGCACATAATGATATCGTGTAATTCATGTACAGTCTTTACCTATGTTAACAACGTGCACATAATGATATCGTGTAATTCATGTACAGTCTTTACCTATGTTAACAACGTGCACATAATGATATCGTGTACTTCATGTACAGTCTTTACCTATGTTAACAACGTGTAAATAACGACATCGTGTAATTCATGTACAATCTTTACCTATGTTAACAACGTGCAATAACGACATCGTGTAATTCATGTACAGTCTTTACCTATGTTAACAACGTGCTAATAACGACATCGTGTAATTCATGTAATGTCTTTACCTATGTTAACAACGTGCAAATAACGACATCGTGTAATTCATGTACAGTCTTTACCTATGTTAACAACGTGCAAATAACGACATCGTGTAATTCATGTACAGTCTTTACCTATGTTAACAACGTGCACATAATGATATCGTGTAATTCATGTACAGTCTTTACCTATGTTAACAACGTGCAAATAACGACATCGTGTAATTCATGTACAGTCTTTACCTATGTTAACAACGTGCAAATAACGACATCGTGTAATTCATGTACAGTCTTTACCTATGTTAACAACGTGCAAATAACGACATCGTGTAATTCATGTACAGTCTTTACCTATGTTAACAACGTGCACATAATGATATCGTGTAATTCATGTACAGTCTTTACCTATGTTAACAACGTGCACATAATGATATCGTGTAATTCATGTACAGTCTTTACCTATGTTAACAACGTGCACATAATGATATCGTGTAATTCATGTACAGTCTTTACCTATGTTAACAACGTGCACATAATGATATCGTGTACTTCATGTACAGTCTTTACCTATGTTAACAACGTGTAAATAACGACATCGTGTAATTCATGTACAGTCTTTACCTATGTTAACAACGTGCAATAACGACATCGTGTAATTCATGTACAGTCTTTACCTATGTTAACAACGTGCTAATAACGACATCGTGTAATTCATGTAATGTCTTTACCTATGTTAACAACGTGCAAATAACGACATCGTGTAATTCATGTACAGTCTTTACCTATGTTAACAACGTGCAAATAACGACATCGTGTAATTCATGTACAGTCTTTAACTATGTTAACAACGTGCAAATAACGACATCGTGTAATTCATGTACAGTCTTTACCTATGTTAACAACGTGCAAATAACGACATCGTGTAATTCATGTACAGTCTTTACCTATGTTAACAACGTGCAAATAACGACATCGTGTAATTCATGTACAGTCTTTACCTATGTTAACAACGTGCACATAATGATATCGTGTAATTCATGTACAGTCTTTACCTATGTTAACAACGTGCAAATAACGACATCGTGTAATTCATGTACAGTCTTTACCTATGTTAACAACGTGCAAATAACGACATCGTGTAATTCATGTACAGTCTTTACCTATGTTAACAACGTGCAAATAACGACATCGTGTAATTCATGTACAGTCTTTACCTATGTTAACAACGTGCACATAATGATATCGTGTAATTCATGTACAGTCTTTACCTATGTTAACAACGTGCAAATAACGACATCGTGTAATTCATGTACAGTCTTTACCTATGTTAACAACGTGCAAATAACGACATCGTGTAATTCATGTACAGTCTTTACCTATGTTAACAACGTGCAAATAACGACATCGTGTAATTCATGTACAGTCTTTACCTATGTTAACAACGTGCACATAATGATATCGTGTAATTCATGTACAGTCTTTACCTATGTTAACAACGTGCACATAATGATATCGTGTAATTCATGTACAGTCTTTACCTATGTTAACAACGTGCAGATAATGATATCGTGTAATTCATGTACAGTCTTTACCTATGTTAACAACGTGCACATAATGATATCGTGTAATTCATGTACAGTCTTTACCTATGTTAACAACGTGCAAATAACGACATCGTGTAATTCATGTACAGTCTTTACCTATGTTAACAACGTGCAAATAACGACATCGTGTAATTCATGTACAGTCTTTACCTATGTTAACAACGTGCAAATAACGATATCGTGTAATTCATGTACAGTCTTTACCTATGTTAACAACGTGCAAATAACGACATCGTGTAATTCATGTACAGTCTTTACCTATGTTAACAACGTGCAAATAACGACATCGTGTAATTCATGTACAGTCTTTACCTATGTTAACAACGTGCAAATAACGACATCGTGTAATTCATGTACAGTCTTTACCTATGTTAACAACGTGCAAATAACGACATCGTGTAATTCATGTACAGTCTTTACCTATGTTAACAACGTGCACATAATGATATCGTGTAATTCATGTACAGTCTTTACCTATGTTAACAACGTGCAAATAACGACATCGTGTAATTCATGTACAGTCTTTACCTATGTTAACAACGTGCAAATAACGACATCGTGTAATTCATGTACAGTCTTTACCTATGTTAACAACGTGCAAATAACGACATCGTGTAATTCATGTACAGTCTTTACCTATGTTAACAACGTGCAAATAACGACATCGTGTAATTCATGTACAGTCTTTACCTATGTTAACAACGTGCAAATAATGATATCGTGTAATTCATGTACAGTCTTTACCTATGTTAACAACGTGCAAATAACGACATCGTGTAATTCATGTACAGTCTTTACCTATGTTAACAACGTGCAAATAACGACATCGTGTAATTCATGTACAGTCTTTACCTATGTTAACAACGTGCACATAACGACATCGTGTAATTCATGTACAGTCTTTACCTATGTTAACAACGTGCACATAATGATATCGTGTAATTCATGTACAGTCTTTACCTATGTTAACAACGTGCACATAATGATATCGTGTAATTCATGTACAGTCTTTACCTATGTTAACAACGTGCACATAATGATATCGTGTAATTCATGTACAGTCTTTACCTATGTTAACAACGTGCAAATAACGACATCCTGTAATTCATGTACAGTCTTTGCCTATGTTAACAACGTGCAAATAACGACATCGTGTAATTCATGTACAGTCTTTACCTATGTTAACAACGTGTAAATAACGACATCGTGTAATTCATGTACAGTCTTTACCTATGTTAACAACGTGCAAATAACGACATCGTGTAATTCATGTACAGTCTTTACCTATGTTAACAACGTGCTAATAACGACATCGTATTAGTTATACACAAACGAACATTGCTTATACATGATGGGGTATTAGTTATACACAAACGAACATTGCTTATACATGATAACGTATTAGTTATACACAAACGAACATTGCTTATACATGATAACTTATTAGTTATACACAAACGAACATTGCTTATACATGATAACGTATTAGTTATACACAAACGAACATTGCTTATACATGATAACGTATTAGTTATACACAAACGAACATTGCTTATACAGAATAACGTATTAGTTATACACAAACGAACATTGCTTATACATGATAAAGTATTAGTTATACACAAACGTTCATTTCTTATACATGATAACGTATTAGTTATACATCAACGCACATTGCTTATACATGATAACGTATTAGTTATACATAAACGCACATTGCTTATACATGATGACGTATTAGTTATACACAAACGAATATTGCTTATACATGATAACTTATTAGTTATACACAAACGAACATTGCTTATACATGATAACGTATTAGTTATACACAAACGAACATTGCTTATACATGATAACGTATTAGTTATACACAAACGAACATTGCTTATTCATGATGACGTATTAGTTATACACAAACGAACATTGCTTATACATGATAACGTATTAGTTATACACAAACGAACATTGCTTATACATGATAACGTATTAGTTATATACAAACGAACATTGCTTATACATGATGACGTATTAGTTATACACAAACGAACATTGCTTATACATTATAACGTATTAGTTATACACAAACGCACATTGCTTATACATGATAACGTATTAGTTATACACAAACGAACATTGCTTATACATGATGACGTATTAGATATACTCAAATGATCATTGCTTATACATGATAACGTACTAGTTATACACAAACGAACATTGCTTATACATGGTAACGTATTAGTTATACACAAACGAACATTGCTTATACATTATAACATATTAGTTATACACAAACGCACATTGCTTATACATGGTAACGTATTAGTTATACACAAACGCACATTGCTTATACATGATAACGTATTAGTTATACACAAAGGAACATTGCTTATACATGATAACGTATTAGTTATACACAAACGAACATTGCTTATACATGGTAAAGTATTAGTTATACACAAACGAAAATTGCTTATACATGATAACGTATTAGTTATACATAAACGAACATTGCTTATACATGATAACGTATTAGTTATACACAAACGCACATTGCTTATACTTGATAACGTATTAGTTATAATAAACGAACATTGCTTATACATGATAACGTATTAGTTATACACAAACGCACATTGCTTATACATGATAATGTATTAGCTATACATAAACGCACATTGCTTATACATGATAACGTATTAGTTATACACAAACGCACATTACTTATACATGGTATCGTATAAGTTATACACAAACGAACATTGCTAATACATGTTAACGTATTAGTTATACACAAACGCACATTGCTTATACATGATAACGTATTAGTTATACACAAACGAACATTGCTTATACATGATAACGTATTAGTTATACATAAACGCACATTGCTTATACATGATAACGTATTAGCTATACACAAACGAACATTGCTTATACATGATAACGTATTAGTTATACACAAACGAACATTGCTTATACATGATAACGTATTAGTTATACACAAACGCACATTGCTTATACATGATAACGTATTAGTTATAATAAACGAACATTGCTTATACATGATAACGTATTAGTTATACACAAACGAACATTGCTTATACATGATAACGTATTAGTTATACATAAACGCACATTGCTTATACATGATAACGTATTAGTTATACACAAACGCACATTATTTATACATGGTATCGTATAAGTTATACACAAACGCACATTGCTTATACATGTTAACGTATTAGTTATACAAAAACACACATTGCTTATACATGATAACGTATTAGTTATACACAAACGAACATTGCTTATACATGATAACGTATTAGTTATACATAAACGCACATTGCTTATACATGATAACGTATTAGCTATACACAAATGAACATTGCTTATACATGATAATGTATTAGTTATACACAAACGAACATTGCTTATACATGATAACGTATTAGTTATACACAAACGAACATTGCTTATACATGATGACGTATTAGTTATACACAATCGAACATTGCGTATACATGATAACGTATTAGTGATGTACAAATGAACATTACTTATACATGATGACACATTGCTTACACATGATAACGTATTAGTTATACACAAATGCACATTGCTTATACATGATAACGTATTAGTTATACACAAACGAACATTGCTTATACATGATAACGTATTAGTTATACACAAATGAACATTGCTTATACATGATGGTGTATTAGTTATACACAAACGAACATTGCTTATACATGATAACGTATTAGTTATACACAAACGAACATTGCTTATACATGATAACGTATTAGTTATACACAAACGAACATTGCTTATACATGATAACTTATTAGTTATACACAAACGAACATTGCTTATACATGATAACGTATTAGTTATACACAAACGCTCATTGCTTATACATGATAACGTATTAGTTATACACAAACGAACATTGCTTATACATGATAACGTATTAGTTATACACAAACGAACATTGCTTATACAGAATAACGTATTAGTTATACACAAACGAACATTGCTTATACATGATAACGTATTAGTTATACACAAACCCATTGCTTATACATGATAACGTATTAGTTATACACAAACGAACATTGCTTATACATGATAACGTATTAGTTATACACAAACGAACATTGCTTATACAGAATAACGTATTAGTTATACACAAACGAACATTGCTTATACATGATAACGTATTAGTTATACACAAACGCTCATTGCTTATACATGATAACGTATTAGTTATACATAAACGCACATTGCTTATACATGGTAACGTATTAGTTATACATAAACGCACATTGCTTATACATGATAACGTATTAGTTATACACAAACGAACATTGCTTATACATGGTAACGTATTAGTTATACACAAACGAACATTGCTTATACATGATAACGTATTAGTTATACACAAACGAACATTGCTTATACATGATAACGTATTAGTTATACACAAACGAACATTGCTTATACACTTAGTATACACAAACGAACATTGCTTATACATGATAACGTATTAGTTATACACAAACGAACATTGCTTATACATGATAACGTATTAGTTATACACAAACGAACATTGCTTATACATGATAACGTATTAGTTATACACAAACGAACATTGCTTATACATGATAACGTATTAGTTATACACAAACGAACATTGCTTATACATGATAACGTATTAGTTATACACAAACGAACATTGCTTATACATGATAACGTATTAGTTATACACAAACGAACATTGCTTATACATGATAACGTATTAGTTATACACAAACGAACATTGCTTATACATGATAACGTATTAGTTATACACAAACGAACATTGCTTATACATGATAACGTATTAGTTATACACAAACGAACATTGCTTATACATGATAACGTATTAGTTATACACAAACGAACATTGCTTATACATGATAACGTATTAGTTATACACAAACGAACATTGCTTATACATGATAACGTATTAGTTATACACAAACGAACATTGCTTATACATGATAACGTATTAGTTATACACAAACGAACATTGCTTATACATGATAACGTATTAGTTATACACAAACGAACATTGCTTATACATGATAACGTATTAGTTATACACAAACGCACATTGCTTATACATGGAAACGTATTAGTTATACACAAACGAACATTACAGATACATGATAACGTATTAGTTATACACAAATGCACATTGCTTATACATGATAACCTATTAGATATACACAAACGAACATTGCTTATACATGATAACGTATTAGTTATACACAAATGCACATTGCTTATACATGATAACGTATTAGTTATACACAAACGAACATTGCTTATACATGATAACAAAACACAAACGCACATTGCTTATACATGATAACGTATTAGTTATACACAAACGAACATTGCTTATACATGATAACGTATTAGTTATACACAAACGAACATTGCTTATACATGATAACGTATTAGTTATACACAAACGAACATTGCTTATACATGATAACGTATTAGTTATACACAAACGAACATTGCTTATACATGATAACGTATTAGTTATACACAAACGAACATTGCTTATACATGATAACGTATTAGTTATACACAAACGAACATTGCTTATACATGATAACGTATTAGTTATACACAAACGAACATTGCTTATACATGATAACGTATTAGTTATACACAAACGAACATTGCTTATACATGATAACGTATTAGTTATACACAAACGAACATTGCTTATACATCATAACGTATTAGTTATACACAAACGAACATTACTTATACATGATAACGTATTAGTTATACACAAACGAACATTGCTTATACATGATAACGTATTAGTTATACACAAACGAACATTGCTTATACATGATAACGTATTAGTTATACACAAACGAACATTGCTTATACATGATAACGTATTAGTTATACACAAACGAACATTGCTTATACATGATAACGTATTAGTTATACACAAACGAACATTGCTTATACATGATAACGTATTAGTTATACACAAACGAACATTTCTTATACATGATAACGTATTAGTTATACACAAACGCACATTGCTTATACATGATAACGTATTAGTTATACACAAACGAACATTGCTTATACATGATAACGTATTAGTTATACACAAACGAACATTGCTTATACATGATAACGTATTAGTTATACACAAACGAACATTGCTTATACAAAACAAAACACAAAACACAACAAAACAAAAACCAAACCACACAACAATAACGTATTAGTTATACACAAACGAACATTACTTATACATGATAACGTATTAGTTATACACAAACGAACATTGCTTATACATGATAACCTATTAGATATACACAAACGAACATTGCTTATACATGATAACGTATTAGTTATACACAAACGAACACAACAAAACAAAACACAAACAACACAACAAACACATTGCTTATACATGATAACGTATTAGTTATACACAAACGAACATTGCTTATACATGATAACGTATTAGTTATAAACAAACGAACATTGCTTATACATGATAACGTATTAGTTATACACAAACGAACATTGCTTATACATGATAACGTATTAGTTATACACAAACGAACATTGCTTATACATGATAACGTATTAGTTATACACAAACGAACAATTCTTATACATGATAACGTATTAGTTATACACAAACGAACATTGCTTATACATGATAACGTATTAGTTATACACAAACGAACATTGCTTATACATGATAGCACATGGCTTATATATTGCCCATTATTTCTAATATAATTTTTCATACGTTGTGTCCAATGAACTGCACGAAGATAATAATTAGTAAGAAGTTGAGACATACTTGATTATTCCCTCGTGGCTTGGATGCTTCCGGTACAACCTTGTAATTTGCTACCGATAATTGAGTAACTAGTTTATCATTATAATGCAACACCTAACCGTAATTAACGGCATGGATAAATGGTATCATATGTTTGATATACTCGGGGAAATTATCATGCTGTAGTAGCATCATAAATATAATAGGATTCAAAGAGCAGTTATGTAAACATAAACGAACCATTTACATGGAAGTCGTGATAGCGCAGTGGATGCGCATTCGCTTCAGGTGCGAAAGGTCCGGAGTTCGAGCCCCGCTGGAGCCGTTACGATTGTGCCCTTAGACAAGGCATTTAAATTCCACGTTGCCTCTTCTCTCTCCTTCATGGCGATGGATTGCGAAACAAATTCTTATAATGTATACTAATCACTCTCGAGACCTCATTCCTGATGGAATCCATCGCTACGAGGGAGAGAGAAGAGGCAACGTGGAATTTAAATACCTTGCATAAGGACACAATCGTAACGGCTCCAGCGGGACTCGAACTCCGAGCCGTTCGTATACATTTGCCGACTCAACATTGCACAAACCATTTGCTCAGATACAGTCGCCTTTTGATGTATATTACACTGTGATTACAAAACAACCGTGTTACCAGTGGAGGAAAGCAAAACCCCATAGTGTAATACAGACGGGTCCCGCCTCAGCACTGAATCATTGCGTGTTCGAACCCTTCCTTAACCACATTAAGGAATCCACGTCTGTCCGATTTGTCTTTTTTTCAGTTTCTCATATCGTTGGATTGAACCATTAGGTACATGGAGTATATATGTGTTGGAACTTACTAAAATGGACCGATATGTTTAAAATGAACTAAGGCATTGCCTCAATGGGAATTGATCATCAACATAGCCTTTTCTAGCACAATGTGGCAACCGTGGCTGTTTCATAACCCT
>JABXNX010000121.1:52911-82648 GCA_014843695.1 Archivesica marissinica | reverse complement strand
GAATTGCTCAACCTGTTACAAAACAATCAGTCAGGAGCATGTGTCCTATCAAAACATTCTGGCAACCCCACTTTCGCAGCCGATATCTCGCTGATTGCAATATCACAATATGCTACAATTTGCTAGTTTCAAATCAGTGCCACTAAATGAAATATAATTATTTACACGGAAAAAAAAACGATCGCATGCACCTGTTTGTATATATTACGGTGAAATAATACTAGAACAAGTCAAAAGTACGAAACACCTTGGAATACGACAAGATGATAATATGAAAGTTAATAAACCCATTGAAGAGCGCTGTCAAAAAGCAAAGAACTCGTTTTACGCAATAGTGGGTCTCGGACTTCATCCGCAAGAGATCAACCCTGAGACAGCCACACGTCTATACAAGAAAGTTATAATCCCAATTGCACTCTATGGATCAGAGTTAAGGCACGGAATAAAGACACGGATATAGGTGTAATTAATCGCCTACGGCATCTCATCGTTAAATAAGATCCAGGAGTTTCCGGTATAAACACGATCAGATATTTGCGAGTATATGCTTGGACTATACAGGTTGTCATCCGAGGTAGAACACTGATGTTCTTGTACAAAGTCATATCCCTCCCCTGCATATATGTTTCAACATTCAAACAGTATTTTTGTTCGAAAATACCTGTTATACATAGAAGTAAGTCCTCTGTTAGTACTGGTTATATTCCAGATATATTTAACATTTTGACTGAATACAACCTTCAATATATTATAAACGACTACTTTACCTATCATATAATTCCATCAAAATACGCCTGGAAAAAGAAAGTCATTGATACAATAACTGCTAGTGAATCTGCTCTATGGAGGGGACGCTTGGAAGCCGACTCCGAGTTTGATTATTTTAAACACCTACAGACGGACATTAGAACAACTATCGTCTACAGCATTGGTAAAGGTGTTACAAACAAAATTAAAAACGAAATTATTGCAGGTATCTGGGCGAGGTCCATACACATTGAAAATGAACTATGTGATATATGTGGCAGTATCTATGGCGATTACCTATCACATGTAATATCGCATTGTTCAATTAGCGCTATAAGGCGAGACGAATACCATGCAGCTTTGTCATCGAATTTTGATATTGATTTTACAACAAGTTTAAGACTACTGAGTGAAAAAACATATACTATTAAATTGTTAGGCGGGACGTCAGATAATGACCCAAACTACAGTATCGAAAGTAACTCAAAGTTCTTAGAAATTTCGTATGACTACATTATTGACTGCTTAATCATAGTCGCTAAATAATTACACATATTATTTACTTTGACGAGTCATGTTGACTACACGGAGGGGGAATTCGTTACTATACCATTGAAAGTGATATAGATCTATAACGTCTGTGCATTACACTTATATGTATGCTATTTATGTTATTCATAATTTATAATAATTGTTTTATATGTAATGTGTTGTAAATGTAATTGTTAATGTAATGTCAATATATATGTGACTCTCCCGAGAGGAGGAAATAAAGATTCAGTTCAGTCAGACATCTAGATCTAAATAAAAACACATTTAGATCTAAAATAAACACATTAAGATCTAAAATAACCACATTAAGATCTAAAATAAACACATTTAGAACTAAAATAAACACATTTAGATCTAAAATAACCACACTAAGATCTAACATAAACACATTAAGATCTCAAATAAACACACTAAGATCTAAAATAAACACATTAAGATCTAAAATAAACACATTAAGACCTAAAATAATCACACTAAGATCTAAAATAAACACATTTAGATCTAAAATAAACACATTAAGATCTAAAATAAACACATTTAGATCTAAAATAACCACACTAAGATCTAAAATAAACACAATTTAGATCTAAAATAACCACACTAAGATCTAAAATAAACACATTAAGATCTAAAATAAACACATTTAGATCTAAAATAACCACATTAAGATCTAAAATAACCACATTTAGATCTAAAATAAACACATTAAGATCTAAAATAAACACATGGAGATCTAAAATAAACAAATTTAGATCTAAAATAACCACATTAAGATCTAAAATAAACACAGTTAGATCTAAAATAAACACAGTTAGATCTAAAATAAACACATTTAGATCTAAAATAACCACACTAAGATCTAAAATAAACACATTCAGAACTAAAATAACCACACTGAGATCTCAAATAAACACATTAAGATCTCAAATAAAAACATTTAGATCTAAAATAAACACATTTAGATCTAAAATAACCACACTAAAATCTAAAATAAACACATTAAGATATCAAAGAAACACATTTAGATCTAAAATAAACACATTTAGATCTAAAATAAACACATTAAGATCTAAAATAAACACATTTAGATCTAATATAAACACATTTAGATCTAATATAAACACTTTTAGATCTAAAATAAACACATTTAGATTCTTAGATCTAAAATACCACACAATTAGATCTAAAATAAACACATTTAGATCTAAAATAAACACATTAAGATCTAAAATAAACACATTTAGATCTAAAATAAACATATTAAGATCTAAAATAAACACATTAAGATCTAAAATAAACATATTTATATCTAAAATAACCACACTAAGATCTAAAATAAACAAATTTAGATCTAAAATAAACACATCAAGATCTAATATAAACACATCTAGATCTAAAATAAACACATTTAGATCTAAAATAAACACATCTAGATCTAAAATAATCACATTTAGATCTAAAATAAACACATTAAGATCTAAAATAAACACATTAAGATCTCAAATAAACACATTTAGAACTAAAATAAACACATTTAGATCTAAAATAACCACACTAAGATCTAACATAAACACATTAAGATCTCAAATAAACACACTAAGATCTAAAATAAACACATTTAGATCTAAAATAACCACATTAAGATCTCAAATAAACACATTTAGATCTAACATAAACACATTTAGATCTAAAATAAACATATTAAGATCTAAAATAACCACACTAAGATCTAAAATAAACACATTTAGATCTAAAATAAACACATTTAGATCTAAAATAAACACATTAAGATCTAAAATAAACACATTTAGATCTAAAATAAACACATTTAGATCTAAAATAACCACACTAAGATCTAAAATAAACACATTATGATCTAAAATAAACACATTTAGATCTAAAATAACCACACTAAGATCTAAAATAAACACATTTAGATCTAAAATAAACACATTTAGATCTAAAATAACCACATTAAGATCTAAAATAAACACATTAAGATCTCAAATAAACACACTAAGATCTAAAATAAACACATTAAGATCTAAAATAAACACATTAAGATGTAAAATAAACATATTAAGATCTCAAATAAACACATTTAGAACTAAAATAAACACATTTAGATCTAAAATAACCACACTAAGGTCTAACATAAACACATTAAGATCTCAAATAAACACACTAAGATCTAAAATAAACACATTAAGATCTAAAATAAACATATTAAGATCTAAAATAAACACATTTAGATCTAAAATAAACATATTTAGATCTGAAATAACCACACTAAGATCTAAAATAAACACATTTAGATCTAAAATAAACACATCAACATCTAATATAAACACATCTAGATCTAAAATAAACACATTTAGATCTAAAATAAACACATCTAGATCTAAAATAATCACATATAGATCTAAAATAAACACATTAAGATCTAAAATAAACACATTAAGATCTCAAATAAACACATTTAGAACTAAAATAAACACACTTAGATCTAAAACAACCACGCTAAGATCTAACATAAACACATTAAGATCTCAAATAAACACACTAAGATCTAAAATAAACACATTTAGATCTAAAATAAACACATTAAGATCTCAAATAAACACATTTAGATCTAACATAAACACATTTATATCTAAAATAAACATATTAAGATCTAAAATATCCACACTAAGATCTTAAATAAACACATTTATATCTAAAATATACACATTTAGATCTAAAATAAACACATCAAGATCTAAAATAAACACATCTAGATCTAAAGTAAACACATTTAGATCTAAAATAACCACACTAAGATCTAAAATAAACACATTAAGATCTAAAATAAACAAATTTAGATCTAAAATAACCACACTAAGATCTAAAATAAACACATTTAGAACTAAAATAAACACATTTAGATCTAATATAACCACACTAAGATCTAACATAAACATATTAAGATCTCAAATAAACACACTAAGATCTAAAATAAACACATTAAGATCTAAAATAAACACATTAAGATCTAAAATAATCACACTAAGATCAAAAATAAACACATTTAGATCTAAAATAACAACACTAAGATCTAAAATAAACACATTAAAATCTAAAATAAACACATTTATATCTAAAATAACCACACTAAGATCTAAAGTAAACACATTTAGATCTAAAATAACCACACTAAGATCTAAAATAAACACATGTGGGTCTAAACTAACCACACTAAGATCTAAAATAAACACATTAAGATCTAAAATAACCACACTAAGATATAAAATAAACACATGTAGATCTAAAATAAACACATTAAGATCTAAATTAACACTTTTAGATCTAAAATAACCACACTAAGATCTAAAATAAACACATTAAAATCTAAAATAAACACATTTATATCTAAAATAACCACACTAAGTTCTAAAATAAACAAATTTAGATCTAAAATAAACACATCAATATCTAATATAAACACATCTAGATCTAAAATAAACACATTTAGATCTAAAATAAACACATCTAGATCTAAAATAATCACATTTAGATCTAAAATAAACACATTAAGATCTAAAATAAACACATTAAGATCTCAAATAAACACATTTAGAACTAAAATAAACACACTTAGATCTAAAACAACCACGCTAAGATCTAACATAAACACATTAAGATCTCAAATAAACACACTAAGATCTAAAATAAACACATTTAGATCTAAAATAAACACATTTAGATCTAAAATAAACACATTAAGATCTCAAATAAACACATTTAGATCTAACATAAACACATTAAGATCTCAAATAAACACACTAAGATCTAAAATAAACACATTAAGATCTAAAATAAACACATTAAGTTCTAAAATAAACACATTTAGATCTAAAATAAACACATTTAGATCTAAAATAACCACACTAAGATCTAAAATAAACACATCAAGATCTAAAATAAACACAGGTGGGTCTAAACTAACCACATTAAGATCTAAAATAAACACATTAAGATCTAAAATAAACACATTTAGATCTAAAATAACCTCACTAAGATATAAAAAATAAACACATTTAGATCTAAAATAACCACACTAAGATCTAAAATAAACACATTTATATCTAAAATATACACATTTAGATCTAAAATAAACACATCAAGATCTAAAATAAACACATCTAGATCTAAAGTAAACACATTTAGATCTAAAATAACCACACTAAGATCTAAAATAAACACATTAAGATCTAAAATAAACAAATTTAGATCTAAAATAACCACACTAAGATCTAAAATAAACACATTTAGAACTAAAATAAACACATTTAGATCTAATATAACCAAACTAAGATCTAACATAAACACATTAAGATCTCAAATAAACACACTAAGATCTAAAATAAACACATTAAGATCTAAAATAAACACATTAAGATCTAAAATAATCACACTAAGATCAAAAATAAACACATTTAGATCTAAAATAACAACACTAAGATCTAAAATAAACACATTAAAATCTAAAATAAACACATTTATATCTAAAATAACCACACTAAAATCTAAAATAAACAAATTTAGATCTAAAATAACCACACTAAGATCTAAAATAAACACATGTGGGTCTAAACTAACCACACTAAGATCTAAAATAAACACATTAAGATCTAAAATAACCACACTAAGATATAAAATAAACACATTTAGATCTAAAATAAACACATTAAGATCTAAAATAAACACATTTAGATCTAAAATAACCACACTAATATCTAAAATAAACACATTAAAATCTAAAATAAACACATTTATATCTAAAATAACCACACTAAGTTCTAAAATAAACAAATTTAGATCTAAAATAAACACATCAATATCTAATATAAACACATCTAGATCTAAAATAAACACATTTAGATCTAAAATAAACACATCTAGATCTAAAATAATCACATTTAGATCTAAAATAAACACAGAGCAGAAACAGATTATAGGCTCTTTTGGAAGCTACTTAGAAAACGCGAAAATAAGCCAAAGTACTGCTGCACTGAACTTATCGTAGACGGTACGCGTTATGTGGATGACAATATCGCTTCAGGCTTCAAAAAACATTTTGATAACGTTTTCAAGCTACAGAGCAACCAAAACGACATCAATACTCCCGATGGCCAACACTTAAATAACATTAAGAGAGTATTGTCTAAACATTCCAAAACAGAGCCGGGAGGACTAGGTACTATTTTACATGACCATGTCACGGAGAACGAGGTTAAGAAGCGTATTACGTCGCTTAAAAGTCGAAAAAGCCCTGGCATTGACAACATGCTCAATGAACATATTATACGAGGTGGCCCATCACTTATCAAAGCCATAACTTTGCTCTTTAATACCATTATTTCTAGTGAAACTATCCCTAGCAAGTGGAAAACTAGTATAATCATCCCAATATACAAAGGCAATGGCAAAAGCAAGTCTGATCCTAACAGCTACAGGCCAATATCTCTTTTAACCTGCTTGAACAAGCTTTTCGAAAAGGTATTACTGGAACGTTTAACAGAATATCTTAAGATAAGATCACCAAAATTCCCCTCTCAGCAACAGCAGGGCTTTCAAAAAGGCTTTAGTTGCATCACAGCCTCCTTTAATTTACAGGAAACAATCCTATTCCAAATGGATCGGCAGTCTGACGTATACACAGCATATCTAGATATAAAGGGTGCGTTCGACGTCGTATGGCATGACGGTCTATTTTTCAAATTAGGTGAATTGGGCGTTACAGGCAAAACTCTGAGATTGCTAATTAACTCTTACAGCGACCTCCAATGCGTCATTCGTCTTCAATCGATGACGTCACTTCCGGTCATTGTTGAACGTGGTGTCCGTCAGGGTGGGGTTCTTTCAACTCTGTTTTATCTAGTCTACGTAGACGAATTGCTCAACCTGTTACAAAGCAATCAGTCAGGAGCATGTGTCCTTTCCAAAAATTCTGGGAGCCCCACTTTCGCAGACGATATCTCGCTGATTGCAATATCACCGGCCGGTCTTCAACATTTGGTGGATATTGTTTACCAATATGCCACAATATGGTATTTTGACATCAGTGCCACTAAATCAAATATTATTATTTACACAAAAAAACGAACGCATGCACCTGTGTGTATATATTACGGCTATATAATACTAGAACAAGTCAAAAGTACGAAACACCTTGGAATACGACAAGATGATAATATGAAAGTTAATAAACGCATTGAAGAGCGCTGTCAAAAAGCAAAGAACGCGTTTTACGCAATGTCGGGTCTCGGACTTCATCCACAAGGGATCAAACCTGAGACAGCCACAAGTCTATACAAGAAAGTTATAATCCCAATTGCACTCTACGGGTCAGAGTTATGGCACGGAATGACTGACACGGATATAGGCATAATTAATCGGCTACAGCATTTCATCGTTAAAAAGATCCAGGGGTTTCCGGTATTAACACGATCAGATATTTGCGAGTCTATGCTTGGACTATATAGGTTATCATCCGAGGTAGAAAAACACAAACTGATGTTCTTGTACAAAATCCTATCCTTACCCTGTATGTCTGTTTCAAACAGTATTTTTGTTCGAAAATACCTGTTATACATAGAAGATAAGTCCTCTGTTCGTACTGGTTATATTCCAGATATATGTAACATTTTGACTAAATACGACCTTCAATATATTATAAACGACTACTTTACCTATCATATAATTCCATCAAAATACGCCTGGAAAAAGAAAGTCATTGATACAATAACTGCTAGTGAATCTGCTCTATGGAGGGGACGCTTGGAAGCCGACTCCGAGTTTGATTATTTTAAACACCTACAGACGGACATTAGAACAACTATCGTCTACAGCATTGGTAAAGGTGTTACAAACAAAATTAAAAACGAAATTATTGCAGGTATCTGGGCGAGGTCCATACACATTGAAAATGAACTATGTGATATATGTGGCAGTATCTATGGCGATTACCTATCACATGTAATATCGCATTGTTCAATTAGCGCTATAAGGCGAGACGAATACCATGCAGCTTTGTCATCGAATTTTGATATTGATTTTACAACAAGTTTAAGACTACTGAGTGAAAAAACATATACTATTAAATTGTTAGGCGGGATGTCAGATAATGACCCAAACTACAGTATCGAAAGTAACTCAAAGTTCTTAGAAATTTCGTATGACTACATTATAGACTGCTTAATCATAGTCGCTAAATAATTACACATATTATTTACTTTGAAGAGTCAAGTTGACTACACGGAGGGGGAATTCGTTACTATACAATTGAAAGTGATATAGATATATAACGTCTGTGCATTACACTTATATGTATGCTATTTATGTTATTCATAATTTATAATAATTGTTTTATATGTAATGTGTTGTAAATGTAATTGTTAATGTAATGTCAATATATATGTGAATCTCCCGAGAGGAGGAAATAAAGATTCAGTCAGTCAGACATCTAGATCTAAAATAAACACATTTAGATCTAAAATAAACACATTAAGATCTAAAATAAACACATTAAGATCTCAAATAAACACATTTAGAACTAAAATAAACACATTTAGATCTAAAATAACCACACTAAGATCTAACATAAACACATTAAGATCTAAAATAAACACACTAAGATCTAAAATAAACACATTAAGATCTAAAATAAACACATTAAGATCTAAAATAATCACACTAAGATCTAAAATAACCACATTAAGATCTAAAATAAACACATTTAGATCTAAAATAAACACATTAAGATCTAAAATAAACACATTTAGATCTAAAATAAACACATTTAGATCTAAAATAAACACATTAAGATATCAAATAAACACATTTAGATCTAACATAAACACATTAAGATCTCAAATAAACACACTAAGATCTAAAATAAACACATTAAGATCTAAAATAAACACATTAAGATCTAAAATAAACACATTAAGATCTAAAATAATCACACTAAGATCTAAAATAAACACATTTAGATCTAAAATAACCACACTAAGATCTAAAATAAACACATTTAGATCTAAAATAAACACATTAAGATCTAAAATAAACACATTTAGATCTAAAATAATCACATTTAGATCTAAAATAAACACATTAAGATCTAAAATAAACACATTAAGATCTCAAATAAACACATTTAGAACTAAAATAAACACATTTAGATCTAAAATAACCACACTAAGATCTAACATAAACACATTAAGATCTCAAATAAACACATTTAGATCTAAAATAAACACATTTAGATCTAAAATAACCACACTAAGATCTAAAATAAACACATTAAGATGTAAAATAAACACATTAAGATCTCAAATAAACACATTTAGAACTAAAATAAACACATTTAGATCTAAAATAACCACACTAAGGTCTAACATAAACACATTAAGATCTCAAATAAACACACTAAGATCTAAAATAAACACATTAAGATCTAAAATAAACATATTAAGATCTAAAATAAACACATTTAGATCTAAAATAAACATATTTAGATCTGAAATAACCACACTAAGATCTAAAATAAACACATTTAGATCTAAAATAAACACATCAACATCTAATATAAACACATCTAGATCTAAAATAAACACATTTAGATCTAAAATAAACACATCTAGATCTAAAATAATCACATATAGATCTAAAATAAACACATTAAGATCTAAAATAAACACATTAAGATCTCAAATAAACACATTTAGAACTAAAATAAACACACTTAGATCTAAAACAACCACGCTAAGATCTAACATAAACACATTAAGATCTCAAATAAACACACTAAGATCTAAAATAAACACATTTAGATCTAAAATAAACACATTAAGATCTCAAATAAACACATTTAGATCTAACATAAACACATTTATATCTAAAATAAACATATTAAGATCTAAAATATCCACACTAAGATCTAAAATAAACACATTTATATCTAAAATATACACATTTAGATCTAAAATAAACACATCAAGATCTAAAATAAACACATCTAGATCTAAAGTAAACACATTTAGATCTAAAATAACCACACTAAGATCTAAAATAAACACATTAAGATCTAAAATAAACAAATTTAGATCTAAAATAACCACACTAAGATCTAAAATAAACACATTTAGAACTAAAATAAACACATTTAGATCTAATATAACCACACTAAGATCTAACATAAACACATTAAGATCTCAAATAAACACACTAAGATCTAAAATAAACACATTAAGATCTAAAATAAACACATTAAGATGTAAAATAAACACATTAAGATCTCAAATAAACACATTTAGAACTAAAATAAACACATTTAGATCTAAAATAACCACACTAAGGTCTAACATAAACACATTAAGATCTCAAATAAACACACTAAGATCTAAAATAAACACATTAAGATCTAAAATAAACATATTAAGATCTAAAATAAACACATTTAGATCTAAAATAAACATATTTAGATCTGAAATAACCACACTAAGATCTAAAATAAACACATTTAGATCTAAAATAAACACATCAACATCTAATATAAACACATCTAGATCTAAAATAAACACATTTAGATCTAAAATAAACACATCTAGATCTAAAATAATCACATATAGATCTAAAATAAACACATTAAGATCTAAAATAAACACATTAAGATCTCAAATAAACACATTTAGAACTAAAATAAACACACTTAGATCTAAAACAACCACGCTAAGATCTAACATAAACACATTAAGATCTCAAATAAACACACTAAGATCTAAAATAAACACATTTAGATCTAAAATAAACACATTAAGATCTCAAATAAACACATTTAGATCTAACATAAACACATTTATATCTAAAATAAACATATTAAGATCTAAAATATCCACACTAAGATCTAAAATAAACACATTTATATCTAAAATATACACATTTAGATCTAAAATAAACACATCAAGATCTAAAATAAACACATCTAGATCTAAAGTAAACACATTTAGATCTAAAATAACCACACTAAGATCTAAAATAAACACATTAAGATCTAAAATAAACAAATTTAGATCTAAAATAACCACACTAAGATCTAAAATAAACACATTTAGAACTAAAATAAACACATTTAGATCTAATATAACCACACTAAGATCTAACATAAACATATTAAGATCTCAAATAAACACACTAAGATCTAAAATAAACACATTAAGATCTAAAATAAACACATTAAGATCTAAAATAATCACACTAAGATCAAAAATAAACACATTTAGATCTAAAATAACAACACTAAGATCTAAAATAAACACATTAAAATCTAAAATAAACACATTTATATCTAAAATAACCACACTAAGATCTAAAGTAAACACATTTAGATCTAAAATAACCACACTAAGATCTAAAATAAACACATGTGGGTCTAAACTAACCACACTAAGATCTAAAATAAACACATTAAGATCTAAAATAACCACACTAAGATATAAAATAAACACATTTAGATCTAAAATAAACACATTAAGATCTAAATTAACACTTTTAGATCTAAAATAACCACACTAAGATCTAAAATAAACACATTAAAATCTAAAATAAACACATTTATATCTAAAATAACCACACTAAGTTCTAAAATAAACAAATTTAGATCTAAAATAAACACATCAATATCTAATATAAACACATCTAGATCTAAAATAAACACATTTAGATCTAAAATAAACACATCTAGATCTAAAATAATCACATTTAGATCTAAAATAAACACATTAAGATCTAAAATAAACACATTAAGATCTCAAATAAACACATTTAGAACTAAAATAAACACACTTAGATCTAAAACAACCACGCTAAGATCTAACATAAACACATTAAGATCTCAAATAAACACACTAAGATCTAAAATAAACACATTTAGATCTAAAATAAACACATTTAGATCTAAAATAAACACATTAAGATCTCAAATAAACACATTTAGATCTAAAATAAACACATTAAGATCTCAAATAAACACACTAAGATCTAAAATAAACACATTAAGATCTAAAATAAACACATTAAGATCTAAAATAAACACATTTAGATCTAAAATAAACACATTTAGATCTAAAATAACCACACTAAGATCTAAAATAAACACATCAAGATCTAAAATAAACACAGGTGGGTCTAAACTAACCACATTAAGATCTAAAATAAACACATTAAGATCTAAAATAAACACATTTAGATCTAAAATAACCTCACTAAGATATAAAAAATAAACACATTTAGATCTAAAATAACCACACTAAGATCTAAAATAAACACATTTATATCTAAAATATACACATTTAGATCTAAAATAAACACATCAAGATCTAAAATAAACACATCTAGATCTAAAGTAAACACATTTAGATCTAAAATAACCACACTAAGATCTAAAATAAACACATTAAGATCTAAAATAAACAAATTTAGATCTAAAATAACCACACTAAGATCTAAAATAAACACATTTAGAACTAAAATAAACACATTTAGATCTAATATAACCAAACTAAGATCTAACATAAACACATTAAGATCTCAAATAAACACACTAAGATCTAAAATAAACACATTAAGATCTAAAATAAACACATTAAGATCTAAAATAATCACACTAAGATCAAAAATAAACACATTTAGATCTAAAATAACAACACTAAGATCTAAAATAAACACATTAAAATCTAAAATAAACACATTTATATCTAAAATAACCACACTAAGATCTAAAATAAACAAATTTAGATCTAAAATAACCACACTAAGATCTAAAATAAACACATGTGGGTCTAAACTAACCACACTAAGATCTAAAATAAACACATTAAGATCTAAAATAACCACACTAAGATATAAAATAAACACATTTAGATCTAAAATAAACACATTAAGATCTAAAATAAACACATTTAGATCTAAAATAACCACACTAAGATCTAAAATAAACACATTAAGATCTAAAATAAACACATTTATATCTAAAATAACCACACTAAGTTCTAAAATAAACAAATTTAGATCTAAAATAAACACATTAATATCTAATATAAACACATCTAGATCTAAAATAAACACATTTAGATCTAAAATAAACACATCTAGATCTAAAATAATCACATTTAGATCTAAAATAAACACAGAGCAGAAACAGATTATAGGCTCTTTTGGAAGCTACTTAGAAAACGCGAAAATAAGCCAAAGTACTGCTGCACTGAACTTATCGTAGACGGTACGCGTTATGTGGATGACAATATCGCTTCAGGCTTCAAAAAACATTTTGATAACGTTTTCAAGCTACAGAGCAACCAAAACGACATCAATACTCCCGATGGCCAACACTTAAATAACATTAAGAGAGTATTGTCTAAACATTCCAAAACAGAGCCGGGAGGACTAGGTACTATTTTACATGACCATGTCACGGAGAACGAGGTTAAGAAGCGTATTACGTCGCTTAAAAGTCGAAAAAGCCCTGGCATTGACAACATGCTCAATGAACATATTATACGAGGTGGCCCATCACTTATCAAAGCCATAACTTTGCTCTTTAATACCATTATTTCTAGTGAAACTATCCCTAGCAAGTGGAAAACTAGTATAATCATCCCAATATACAAAGGCAATGGCAAAAGCAAGTCTGATCCTAACAGCTACAGGCCAATATCTCTTTTAACCTGCTTGAACAAGCTTTTCGAAAAGGTATTACTGGAACGTTTAACAGAATATCTTAAGATAAGATCACCAAAATTCCCCTCTCAGCAACAGCAGGGCTTTCAAAAAGGCTTTAGTTGCATCACAGCCTCCTTTAATTTACAGGAAACAATCCTATTCCAAATGGATCGGCAGTCTGACGTATACACAGCATATCTAGATATAAAGGGTGCGTTCGACGTCGTATGGCATGACGGTCTATTTTTCAAATTAGGTGAATTGGGCGTTACAGGCAAAACTCTGAGATTGCTAATTAACTCTTACAGCGACCTCCAATGCGTCATTCGTCTTCAATCGATGACGTCACTTCCGGTCATTGTTGAACGTGGTGTCCGTCAGGGTGGGGTTCTTTCAACTCTGTTTTATCTAGTCTACGTAGACGAATTGCTCAACCTGTTACAAAGCAATCAGTCAGGAGCATGTGTCCTTTCCAAAAATTCTGGGAGCCCCACTTTCGCAGACGATATCTCGCTGATTGCAATATCACCGGCCGGTCTTCAACATTTGGTGGATATTGTTTACCAATATGCCACAATATGGTATTTTGACATCAGTGCCACTAAATCAAATATTATTATTTACACAAAAAAACGAACGCATGCACCTGTGTGTATATATTACGGCTATATAATACTAGAACAAGTCAAAAGTACGAAACACCTTGGAATACGACAAGATGATAATATGAAAGTTAATAAACGCATTGAAGAGCGCTGTCAAAAAGCAAAGAACGCGTTTTACGCAATGTCGGGTCTCGGACTTCATCCACAAGGGATCAAACCTGAGACAGCCACAAGTCTATACAAGAAAGTTATAATCCCAATTGCACTCTACGGGTCAGAGTTATGGCACGGAATGACTGACACGGATATAGGCATAATTAATCGGCTACAGCATTTCATCGTTAAAAAGATCCAGGGGTTTCCGGTATTAACACGATCAGATATTTGCGAGTCTATGCTTGGACTATATAGGTTATCATCCGAGGTAGAAAAACACAAACTGATGTTCTTGTACAAAATCCTATCCTTACCCTGTATGTCTGTTTCAAACAGTATTTTTGTTCGAAAATACCTGTTATACATAGAAGATAAGTCCTCTGTTCGTACTGGTTATATTCCAGATATATGTAACATTTTGACTAAATACGACCTTCAATATATTATAAACGACTACTTTACCTATCATATAATTCCATCAAAATACGCCTGGAAAAAGAAAGTCATTGATACAATAACTGCTAGTGAATCTGCTCTATGGAGGGGACGCTTGGAAGCCGACTCCGAGTTTGATTATTTTAAACACCTACAGACGGACATTAGAACAACTATCGTCTACAGCATTGGTAAAGGTGTTACAAACAAAATTAAAAACGAAATTATTGCAGGTATCTGGGCGAGGTCCATACACATTGAAAATGAACTATGTGATATATGTGGCAGTATCTATGGCGATTACCTATCACATGTAATATCGCATTGTTCAATTAGCGCTATAAGGCGAGACGAATACCATGCAGCTTTGTCATCGAATTTTGATATTGATTTTACAACAAGTTTAAGACTACTGAGTGAAAAAACATATACTATTAAATTGTTAGGCGGGATGTCAGATAATGACCCAAACTACAGTATCGAAAGTAACTCAAAGTTCTTAGAAATTTCGTATGACTACATTATAGACTGCTTAATCATAGTCGCTAAATAATTACACATATTATTTACTTTGAAGAGTCAAGTTGACTACACGGAGGGGGAATTCGTTACTATACAATTGAAAGTGATATAGATATATAACGTCTGTGCATTACACTTATATGTATGCTATTTATGTTATTCATAATTTATAATAATTGTTTTATATGTAATGTGTTGTAAATGTAATTGTTAATGTAATGTCAATATATATGTGAATCTCCCGAGAGGAGGAAATAAAGATTCAGTCAGTCAGACATCTAGATCTAAAATAAACACATTTAGATCTAAAATAAACACATTAAGATCTAAAATAAACACATTAAGATCTCAAATAAACACATTTAGAACTAAAATAAACACATTTAGATCTAAAATAACCACACTAAGATCTAACATAAACACATTAAGATCTAAAATAAACACACTAAGATCTAAAATAAACACATTAAGATCTAAAATAAACACATTAAGACCTAAAATAATCACACTAAGATCTAAAATAACCACATTAAGATCTCAAATAAACACATTTAGATCTAAAATAAACACATTAAGATCTAAAATAAACACATTTAGATCTAAAATAAACACATTTAGATCTAAAATAAACACATTAAGATATCAAATAAACACATTTAGATCTAACATAAACACATTAAGATCTCAAATAAACACACTAAGATCTAAAATAAACACATTAAGATCTAAAATAAACACATTACGATCTAAAATAAACACATTAAGATCTAAAATAATCACACTAAGATCTAAAATAAACACATTTAGATCTAAAATAACCACACTAAGATCTAAAATAAACACATTTAGATCTAAAATAAACACATCAAGATCTAAAATAAACACATTTAGATCTAAAATAATCACATTTAGATCTAAAATAAACACATTAAGATCTCAAATAAACACATTAAGATCTCAAATAAACACATTTAGAACTAAAATAAACACATTTAGATCTAAAATAACCACACTAAGATCTAACATAAACACATTAAGATCTCAAATAAACACATTTAGATCTAAAATAAAAACATTTAGATCTAAAATAACAACACTAAGATCTAAAATAAACACACTAAGATCTAACATAAACACATTAAGATCTCAAATAAACACATTTAGATCTAAAATAACACATTTAGATCTAAAATAAACACATTAAGTCTAAATAAACACATAATCTCAAATAAACACATTAGATCTAAATAACACATAAGATCTAAATAAACATAAATCTAAATAAACACTTTAATCTAAAATAAAAATTTAGATCTAAAATAAACACATCAAGATCTAAAATAAACACATATAGATAAAAAATAAACACATTTAGATCTAAAATAAACACATTAAGATCTAAAATAAAACATTTAGATCTAAAATAAACACATTTAGATCTAAAATAAACACATTAAGATATAAAATAAACACATTTAGATCTAAAATAAACACATTAAGATCTAAAATAAACACATTTAGATCTAAAATAAACACATTTAGATCTAAAATAACCACACTAAGATCTAAGATAAACACATTAAGATCTAAAATAAACACATGTGGGTCTAAACTAACCACACTAAGATCTAAAATAAACACATTAAGATCAAAAATAAACACATTTAGATCTAAAATAACCACACTAATATCTAAAATAAACAATTTAGATCTAAAATACACATTTAGATCTAAAATAAACACATAGATCTAAAATAACACATTAAGATCTAAAATATCCACACTAAGATCTAAAATAAACACATTTATATCTAAAATAAACACATTTAGATCTAAAATAAACACATCTAAATCTAAAGTAAACACATTTAGATCTAAAATAACCACACTAAGATCTAAAATAAACACATTAAGATCTAAAATAAACACATTTAGATCTAAAATAACCACACTAAGATCTAAAATAATACACATGTGGGTCTAACCTAACCACACTATGATCTCAAATAAACACATTAAGATCTAAAATAAACACATTTAGATCTAAAATAACCACACTAAGATATAAAATAATCACATTTAGATCTAAAATAAACACATTAAGATCTAAAATAAACACATTTAGATCTAAAATAAACTCACTAAAATCTAAAATAAAAACATTTAGATCTAAAATAACCACACTAAGATCTAAAATAAACACATTAAGATCTAAAATAAACACATTTAGATCTAAAATAATCACACTAAGATCTAAAATAAACACATCAAGATCTAATATAAACACATCTAGATCTAAAATAAACACATTTAGATCTAAAATAAACACATCTAGATCTAAAATAATCACATTTAGATCTAAAATAAACACATTAAGATCTAAAAGCAACACATTAAGGTCTCAAATAAACACATTTAGAACTAAAATAAACACATTTAGATCTAAAACAACCACACTAAGATCTAACATAAACACATTAAGATCTCAAATAAACACACTAAGATCTAAAATAAACACATTAAGATCTAAAATAAACACATTTAGATCTAAAATAAACACATTAAGATCTAAAATAAACACATTTAGATCTAAAATAATCACACTAAGATCTAAAATAAACACATCAAGATCTAATATAAACACATCTAGATCTAAAATAAACACATTTAGATCTAAAATAAACACATCTAGATCTAAAATAATCACATTTAGATCTAAAATAAACACATTAAGATCTAAAAGCAACACATTAAGGTCTCAAATAAACACATTTAGAACTAAAATAAACACATTTAGATCTAAAACAACCACACTAAGATCTAACATAAACACATTAAGATCTCAAATAAACACACTAAGATCTAAAATAAACACATTAAGATCTAAAATAAACACATTTAGATCTAAAATAAACACATTAAGATCTAAAATATACACATTTAGATCTAAAATGAACACATTTGGATCTAAATTAAACACATGGAGATATAAAGATACGTGCTCGTATCCGATTAGTTGGACGTTTCAGCAATATCACTGTCGTGGTGGTATATATTCGTAAGACACATTCGACCACCATTGCCTCTTCTCTAGTTTAATCATATGTTATTGCAAATCATTATTATATATGTCATGCATAAACAGATATAATACATAATATGAACATGCAAATGGTTTGGGCCACAAGTTTTAACAACATTAGACAACGGCCCGCACCAGATGCCTCTTCTCTCACGTAGCGACATGATTGGACGGTGTTTACCCGTGTTTCAATGTGCTATTTCGTGTTATATTTTGTTAAATGCATCATTATAGATTGAATTAATTGTTCAAATATGTTATTCGTTAAGCAAATACTTTATTGTTAACACTAGTATTGTATTAATTAGTTCATGTTTCTAACTACCACATAGGAGCAAATAAACATTTGACTTGATCAAGAAATCATTGGAAACAATTGTTAACTATGCATGTTTATTAGCATCTATATTGCTTTTTTCTATTTGCAACAACGATAGAAATATGGCAAAGACATCAAATATAATTATGTTCATACATATATAGGCATATTAATCAATCATATATGCCTATATATGAACAAATGCAATGTACTTTAGAAACTGTATTAATGGGCGGTGTGTAACTGCATAATGGCATAGCCTCTTTAATAGGGAATCGGGAAATAGGGATTTGTCTCTTTACGGTAACGTGCACCAAATTCCATTATAACTCTGATTTGATCACAGTTGAAGAGTTTTGAACGCATGGACGAAGGTTATGATTTCGCGTTTAAATTCCCTAGGGCATTATCGCAATTACAAGCGTTCGCGAATCAGAAATGACGCCATCTTTCAAGAATCTAGATGAAAGTTTAAGTTCGAAAATGATTGGTAAGCTATGTGTGCGTGGTTGATGCCGTAGCATGAGGGCTTCACTTTTTAAACATTACTACGATACTCTTACGGAAATATAATGTTGCTAAGATCTGGCTTAGAAACGATAGGTGTAGGAGTTTGTGTCTACCTACAGGTTCGTCTATCTAGACGTTACGTCCATTTTGCCAATACCATAAACCCCACACCAACATTTGAAGTAGCTTTGTCTCTGTAGCCAGGTTAACTTCGCTTATTAAATGTCGTGGGTTGTTATCTTGTCGCTGTTTGGGTACAGACAAACAGTGTGCTAACTATATTACATTGAACGTTTAATGGTTAGTATTGATGCGTCTTGTATTTATTCGTTTGCGACCAACTAGGTTGCCACAATTAATAGGATCTCCGTTATAGATAGGATTTCCGGTGTGAACAAAAATGGTACACAAAGAAAAAACTTGCAAAATCATAAAACATTTTGTTCGGGAACAGGACCAATTTGAGATCTTTTTTTAAAGAACATTGTATAATCACCATTATGCAGATGTGGTGTTATCGAAGATAACTTCCAATACTTCTTGCAATGCCATCTCTATGATCAAATACGTACAACACTCATCAATAAGCTGTCCACAATTTATAATGTCAACTTAAGCACACTCCTTCACGGTGACACTTGTAAGGATTTTGCAACCAACACCGTAATTGCTGTACACGAATACATTATTGGCAGTGAAATGTTCTGAGATGGATGATTTCTAAATTGTTCGCATGGCGGATTCCAATTTGAATACTGTGACGGTAACATTCGTTATTGACACAACAATCGATCCTATTCAACCACTTTCCTTTAAACTAATCTCTTCATTTCGTGCTCCGATTTCTTCTTCCTCTTGTCGTTCGCGAATCACATGGACAAGCCGGCAGCAAACACGAAATGGGCCGTCCTCCTCAGATTCTCCCGGCAGCCATGTAACTTCGTCTGGAGAGAAGTATCTGTTGGCCAGGTTGTTTCCTCAGCCCATGAAGATTGGAACACTCCTGGAGGATGTGTTCTGCAGTCTGGTCCCCTACGTTGCAGCTGCAGACAGTTGATGGAGCTAGTCCAAGCTTCCGACACATATGGACGTTCAGGCGGTTATGCCCTGTTCTAAGCCAGAATATCGCTCCTGTCTGGTGAGAAGGTGGTAGTTATCCTTCTCGACTGTTGGCTTTGATGCAGATTTGATTATGGTGCATTTCTCATTGTAAGTCAAATCTTTGTCTGGTTGCCTCTCGGTAGAACCTTGCTTGGCAAGCTGGTCAGCGGCTTCATTGCCAGGGATGCCTATGTGTGCAGGTACCCACTGGAGGACAGTTCTTTTAGTTACGCTGACTGTTCGAAGGGCTTCCATCAGGTGGGGTTCTTTGTTGTTAGACAGGGAATCCAGAACTGAGAGCGCATCAGTCAGGAAGACAACCTGGGCACACTCCACAGTGTTGTGTACTAGAGATGCTGCTGTTTCAAGGGCCTGTACTTCTGCCCCATAGTTGCTGCAGTGTACTCCAGTAGGTAGAGCAACTGACTGTGTGTGTCCATCTGGGTGTCGGACATACACTCCTGCTCCTCCGTTTGCTACTGCTCTTGTGGCTGAATCATCTGTGTAGACTTGTAGCCATGCTTCTCCAGGATAACTCTTGTCGATGTGTGCTAGTGTGAGGGCACGTTTGACGTCATCATGTTGTCTATCTCTGGATGTCATGTATGGGATTGTACTGCAGATGGTAACCTTGGATTCATCGCTAGTCAACCATGGCTTGGATAGAAATGGCGTTGGAGGCAATGTCTTGGCTGGGAGATGGCTGGTGTGCTTTCGAGCAAGCCTCTTGGACTGGTGGATGAAACTGCTGCGCTTTAGACGATTCTTCGTTAGTGCCTCAACTCTCTGCTTCATCGGTTGTTCTTCCTGACATCGAAACTTCTCTGTCTGTAGAAGAATTCTTGTGTCGCGACGTTCTTGCAGTGGCTGGATGGAAATAATGTTCTCCATGGCCTTGATTGGAGTGCTCTTCATTGCACCTGTGATCAGCCTGAGAGCCTTGTTCTGAACATTGTCAAGTGTCTGTTGGTTGGTCTTGGCTGATGTTGTCCAGGCGGTGGATCCATATTCCAGGTGAGGCCTGACCACACATTGGTAAATAGTCTTCAAGATGTGATAATTGGCACCCCATGTGGTGCCAGCAAGCTTCCGATTTGATATTTCATGTTCTTGAAGTTTCTTTAAATATTCATTTAAATATTAACCATTTTCATTTTATTATTATAGCTAGATAAACGGGGAATGGGAGGGGGTAGAAAGCGATGAAATAACACACGAGTTTTCATAGTATCTCACTATGGGAGCGCGACAGTCCGTCCGTCCCTGTTTACATACATTTTGTTAGAACATTTGCTTCTCTGTGAATCTATGGACAGCTAAGACTATTATTTTATTAAGTCCAGGTGCGAAGGTAATATCACCAAATATGATTACTTTTAGACATATTGATTTGAGTTGATAAGTCGTGTTGACTAGTTCAATGCGTATTATGGTAGTACTTGTAACATTCAAAGAAATAATAATAAGTTGACTCGGTTTGGTCGCATGTGCATAGTGGTGAATCGATTATGTTTTAGAGAAGATATCATCTTTTAAAAAAAACTACTATTTGTTCTCAATCGGGAAAGTAATATTTGGCGCTTGCAGTTACCAGAAAAGTAGTAGTCGGGGATATGACTGGTGTGTATATTAAGCTGCACATTGAACGATGCAAGAGATGGTGCCTGTTTAACTAATGGTGGTAAATCAACATACGCTCTAACTACTGATGGTAAGAAGGAATTTTCCTATAAATCTATAACTATTGACTCACTAATACAATAACTTATGAAATGCTTTAGCATATATACATTTTTCATTTTTCATATAGTATTCGCCTGCCTACTGTATATCAATCAATTGATAGGGAGAAAAGCTATATAAGTTTTCTTTCGTTCTAATCCCTTTCAATCTACTGTTGTTAAATTATATGCAACATGATCATTTCTTGACATAAGAGCAATGCCGAAACACATTAATATGAGTAAACAATGCTAAACAAGTATCCTACTGCACACAATCGAGAACATATAAACTGATTCAGACAGTTTCATTTCGGCTATATCAGATATCGATCAAGATATTGTCATCCAATCCGAATTACCCCACTCACTAATCGATTCAAATATTGCTACAAAGCTCAGTAACTTTGATATCGAAATAATTGGTGATGTCATAGCTACAACACTGAAAGTCGATCTTGTGAATGAAATAAAGGCTGATCTTATAGCACACATTAAAATAGAACTGAGGGTACGTATTGCAAATGAAATTAAAACTACAATCAATGAACTGATGGCCTGTGTTGATACACTGGCCAAAGCAAATTGCCAGCTAAAAAATGAAGCTGAGTCAATGAAACATGACGAACTTGAACAATATGGGTGTCGCATGTGCTTGGGCATTTCTGGTATCCAAGGGGACCCTTGCACCAAACTTGGCATAACCGAGAACGTGGATACCAAGCTTATCAACAAATATGTCAATGTGATTCTACCAGATGATTCCAAATTGAACATCTCACACTCCGATGTCGATAAATGTCATAGGAAAGGAAAATACAAGGATGGTTCAATCTATAATCGTAAATTCATAATGAAATTTTCATACTCCGATAGAAGGTTCTTGATTCCCGCAATAAACTAGGTACCGGCATCTTCTAACAGGGGAATCTAACCAGGTACCGGGAACGTATGTGGTTTGAGGCATCATAACTAACGAGACACGGAAAACTGGCAAGGACATGGATTGCTGGCTGAAGTGTTTGGTGTTAAGTCTAATTCAGACATCAACATTAACTTCAAGTGCCAGCTCATTGTTAACTCTGCCAGGGACATGAAGTAAACGGGCGACATGAAGTAAGCAGTCAGATTTGTCTGAGTTTGTTAGTCAGTGAAGTAACAAAATCAGGGACAGGGGTGGGTACACTGGTAGAAATGTCCGTACATATTTATGATTGCAACCCAAATTTACAATATCAAACAAATACACATACAGTTACTTTATATTACAACTGTTGAAACAAAGGAGTAAAACTACACATACAGTTACTACACATACAGTTACTACACATACAGTTACTACACATACAGTTACTACACATACAGTTACTACACATACAGTTACTACACATACAGTTACTACACATACAGTTACTACACATACAGTTACGTTACTTTACTTTAAGAGGTCTTACCATGTGTCGAACTGATGAATTATCTATGTTTATTCGTCCATGCATTCCTGCTAAACGCTCGTGATTATTTTCAATTTCATATAATGTACATTTCACATAACACTAACTCCTATTTATAACTCCCGCATTGGGTGAATAAGAGTATGTTATCTAGTCCAAATATTTAGACTTGAAAAATGTGAATTTTACTATCAAGGCATTTTTCAAAGTCTAAATGCTAAACCACAATTACTCATAGCATATTTTATATTCTAAAAAGTCGTTTTTATGAATTAAAATTGTTAACAAGATGAACACACATACCGTTGCTTGCTTGCATTCTGACACAATAGTATACAAGAAATCACCGTTTAAATTTCATGGGAGAGTTTAACCATTCCATTGCGTCCATTGTGGATATGTCGGTTATTACGAAAAGCCAAAAAAAGAAATCATTAAACGAAATTGTTTTGAAGATTTATCGCCCGTGTCATTATGTCGAAGCTAATTTATTTCAATAGTCAATTGTTCATACGCATACAATGTACTAACAAATAATTCATTCGGATTTATTTTGTGAAGACGCCCGGTCATTGTACAGAAACGGTGTGAGAATAACACATGACGATTTCAAACGGCAAAATCGTATGCACTAAGGGAAGACAATATATTTTAAACGGTGTTTATTTATGATAATTATTAACACCGATGCATTCATTTATAACCGTTCATGTCCGGAAAGCTTCAAAATCTTTGTCAGAGATCGCGTCATCGGATCAGAGCGGAAAGTGCTATGCGAAAATGAGCTTCAAAGATAAGACCTCCAAATAACAAATAGTATCATGTCCCGTGTAATACTCCCCAAAGCAATATAATGTATTACCTATTTGGTATGTGTACATCACGTAAAATCCATGTACAAATGTAACGGTTTAACGCAATAATACACATTAAGTCAAGGTAGATTGTATCGTTTTATTTCCAGCCCATATTGATAAGCATTCCGTGCCTAGGCATGTGGTACTGTTTTACAGTCGTGGGCTCTGTGGATTTGCAGGGAATGCATATGACAGAGTCCATTACATCTATTTATATGTCTTTCCATATTGATATGTGTATTTAGCTGCACAAAGAGTGCATACATTATTAAAGAACTATCATGCAGAAATGAATGTGTTGTGGGTTTCGGATACATTGGTTGACTATAAGACACCAACAAGTGTGGCCGGGACTCGCATCACACCATTGTTTCATAATGCCATATCATGTGCTGTTCATGTATGCTACTAGCAGTAATCTGAGGTATTAAGCGTATGCCATATTTATGCTACTAGCAGTAATCTGAGGTATTAAGCGTATGCCATATTTATGCTACTAGCAGTAATCTGAGGTATTAAGCGTATGCCATATTTATGCTACTAGCAGTAATCTGAGGTATTAAGCGTATGCCATAGTTATGCTACTAGCAGTAATCTGAGGTATTAAACGTATGCCATATTTATCTGTATGTTTAGAACTCAGGTTTTCTGGGATATTGCAGTGTCTGTGAATATGCTATTTTCATACCCATACCAATACGCATCCTGTTGCATGTCTATATTCCCGACTTCTCGCTATACCCAAAATGTTGTTTTTTATAGTTTATTTAACGTCGCTATCGATAGTCCATTTAAGCGACATGCAGTTTACCTAACAACACCTACCTGGGCAGGCTCCAGCGGTTAACAAGTACCTGGTGCACCAACCTCAGTATGAATATGCCACCTTTGCATATAAAGAGACATTGTATTTACTGTCGAGACTGCATATTATATTTACTGTCGAGACTGCATATTATATTTACTGTCGAGACTGCATATTGTATTTACTGTCGAGACTGCATATTGTATTTACTGTCGAGACTGCATATTATATTTACTGTCGAGACTGCATATTGTATTTACTGTCGAGACTGCATATTATATTTACTGTCGAGACTGCATATTGTATTTACTGTCGAGACTGCATATTATATTTACTGTCGAGACTGCATATTGTATTTACTGTCGAGACTGCATATTGTATTTACTGTCGAGACTGCATATTGTATTTACTGTCGAGACTGCATATTGTATTTACTGTCGAGACTGCATATTGTATTTACTGTCGAGACTGCATATTGTATTTACTGTCGAGACTGCATATTATATTTACTGTCGAGACTGCATATTATATTTACTGTCGAGACTGCATATTATATTTACTGTCGAGACTGCATATTCTATTTACTGTCGAGACTGCATATTATATTTACTGTCGAGACTGCATATTATATTTACTGTCGAGACTGCATATTATATTTACTGTCGAGACTGCATATTGTATTTACTGTCGAGACTGCATATTGTATTTACTGTCGAGACTGCATATTATATTTACTGTCGAGACTGCATATTGTATTTACTGTCGAGACTGCATATTATATTTACTGTCGAGACTGCATATTGTATTTACTGTCGAGACTGCATATTGTATTTACTGTCGAGACTGCATATTGTATTTACTGTCGAGACTGCATATTGTATTTACTGTCGAGACTGCATATTATATTTACTGTCGAGACTGCATATTGTATTTACTGTCGAGACTGCATATTGTATTTACTGTCGAGACTGCATATTGTATTTACTGTCGAGACTGCATATTATATTTACTGTCGAGACTGCATATTATTTTACTGTCGAGACTGCATATTATATTTACTGTCGAGACTGCATATTGTATTTACTGTCGAGACTGCATATTATATTTACTGTCGAGACTGCATATTATATTTACTGTCGAGACTGCATATTGTATTTACTGTCGAGACTGCATATTGTATTTACTGTCGAGACTGCATATTATATTTACTGTCGAGACTGCATATTATATTTACAGTCGAGACTGCATATTGTATTTACTGTCGAGACTGCATATTATATTTACTATCGAGACTGCATATTGTATTTACAGGCGAGACTGCATATTGTATTTACTGTCGAGAGTGAATATTATATTTACAGGCGAGACTGCATATTGTATTTACAGTCGAGACTGCATATTGTATTTACTGTCGAGACTGCATATTATATTTACTGTCGAGACTGCATATTGTATTTACTGTCGAGACTGCATATTGTATTTACTGTCGAGACTGCATATTGTATTTACAGGCGAGACTGCATATTGTATTTACTGTCAAGACTACATATTATGGTTACTGTCGAGACTGCATATTGTATTTACTGTCGAGACTCCATATTGTATTTACTGTCGAGACTGCATATTGTATTTACTGTCGAGACTGCATATTGTATTTACTGTCGAGACTGCATATTATATTTACTGTCGAGACTGCATATTATATTTACTGTCGAGACTGCATATTGTATTTACTGTCGAGACTGCATATTGTATTTACTGTCGAGACTGCATATTATATTTACTGTCGAGACTGCATATTGTATTTACTGTCGAGACTGCATATTATATTTACTGTCGAGACTGCATATTGTATTTACTGTCGAGACTGCATATTGTATTTACTGTCGAGACTGCATATTGTATTTACTGTCGAGACTGCATATTGTATTTACTGTCGAGACTGCATATTATATTTACTGTCGAGACTGCATATTATATTTACTGTCGAGACTGCATATTATATTTACTGTCGAGACTGCATATTGTATTTACTGTCGAGACTGCATATTGTATTTACTGTCGAGACTGCATATTATATTTACTGTCGAGACTGCATATTATTTTACTGTCGAGACTGCATATTATATTTACTGTCGAGACTGCATATTGTATTTACTGTCGAGACTGCATATTATATTTACTGTCGAGACTGCATATTATATTTACTGTCGAGACTGCATATTCTATTTACTGTCGAGACTGCATATTGTATTTACTGTCGAGACTGCATATTGTATTTACTGTCGAGACTGCATATTATATTTACTGTCGAGACTGCATATTATATTTACTGTCGAGACTGCATATTGTATTTACTGTCGAGACTGCATATTATATTTACTGTCGAGACTGCATATTGTATTTACAGTCGAGACTGCATATTGTATTTACTGTCGAGACTGCATATTATATTTACTGTCGAGACTGCATATTGTATTTACTGTCGAGACTGCATATTGTATTTACTGTCGAGACTGCATATTATATTTACTGTCGAGACTGCATATTGTATTTACTGTCGAGACTGCATATTGTATTTACTGTCGAGACTGCATATTATATTTACTGTCGAGACTGCATATTATATTTACTGTCGAGACTGCATATTGTATTTACTGTCGAGACTGCATATTGTATTTACTGTCGAGACTGCATATTATATTTACTGTCGAGACTGCATATTATATTTACTGTCGAGACTGCATATTGTATTTACTGTCGAGACTGCATATTATATTTACTGTCGAGACTGCATATTGTATTTACAGGCGAGACTGCATATTGTATTTACTGTCGAGAGTGCATATTATATTTACAGGCGAGACTGCATATTGTATTTACTGTCGAGACTGCATATTGTATTTACTGTCGAGACTGCATATTATATTTACTGTCGAGACTGCATATTATATTTACTGTCGAGACTGCATATTGTATTTACTGTCGAGACTGCATATTGTATTTACAGGCGAGACTGCATATTGTATTTACTGTCAAGACTACATATTATGGTTACTGTCGAGACTGCATATTGTATTTACTGTCGAGACTGCATATTGTATTTACTGTCGAGACTGCATATTGTATTTACTGTCGAGACTGCATATTGTATTTACTGTCGAGACTGCATATTATATTTACTGTCGAGACTGCATATTATATTTACTGTCGAGACTGCATATTGTATTTACTGTCGAGACTGCATATTGTATTTACTGTCGAGACTGCATATTATATTTACTGTCGAGACTGCATATTGTATTTACTGTCGAGACTGCATATTATATTTACTGTCGAGACTGCATATTGTATTTACTGTCGAGACTGCATATTGTATTTACTGTCGAGACTGCATATTGTATTTACTGTCGAGACTGCATATTGTATTTACTGTCGAGACTGCATATTATATTTACTGTCGAGACTGCATATTATATTTACTGTCGAGACTGCATATTATATTTACTGTCGAGACTGCATATTGTATTTACTGTCGAGACTGCATATTGTATTTACTGTCGAGACTGCATATTATATTTACTGTCGAGACTGCATATTATTTTACTGTCGAGACTGCATATTATATTTACTGTCGAGACTGCATATTGTATTTACTGTCGAGACTGCATATTATATTTACTGTCGAGACTGCATATTATATTTACTGTCGAGACTGCATATTCTATTTACTGTCGAGACTGCATATTGTATTTACTGTCGAGACTGCATATTGTATTTACTGTCGAGACTGCATATTATATTTACTGTCGAGACTGCATATTGTATTTACTGTCGAGACTGCATATTATATTTACTATCGAGACTGCATATTGTATTTACAGGCGAGACTGCATATTGTATTTACTGTCGAGAGTGAATATTATATTTACAGGCGAGACTGCATATTGTATTTACAGTCGAGACTGCATATTGTATTTACTGTCGAGACTGCATATTATATTTACTGTCGAGACTGCATATTGTATTTACTGTCGAGACTGCATATTGTATTTACTGTCGAGACTGCATATTGTATTTACAGGCGAGACTGCATATTGTATTTACTGTCA